>LBNU01035314.1:48073-72076 GCA_014162995.1 Artemisia annua
CAATTCATGATGACTCTCGTGCTCGTGGATCGTCTCATCTCCACTCGAGTCCCATGTCTTGATGCTTGAATGGAAATCGTATATCCAAAATCTTATCGACTAATGGTATCTTTGGCATACTTTATATACGGCCTTAGATTTATTATTAGGATTACCCTTACCTTGAAAACATTGAGGACAATGTTTACCATTAGTCTGGGGGGGGTGAATCTTCGATTTGATTGACCTAGCACTTTCACCATTGCTGTTTACTTGCGCAACCCCGTTTTCCACAAAAATCCAAAAAAATTGAAAAAATTTTTGAAAATTTTCAAAGCAAAAAGCACAAAAAATGAGAAAAATATAAATTATGCAAAAATAGAATAAAAGTTTTGACACCGAGTTTAACTTTCCTACTAGGTAAGAGTGAGAATAAAAATTTTGACTTGATCCGGGCGTGTTGAGCCCTAGCTTGTCTCCCTTAACCAATATAATCTTTAAAAATGATTATGGCTAAGCATTCGCGGATCTCATTATTTGAGATTTTAAATTTGCGGAGAACGTGAAATGATAGAGTTTCTTTATAAGTTAGATGCTAAGCATAGAGTAGTTGGATCTCTTTAAGGCTTATCGAAGGTACTCATGTCTTTTTGTTCCCACAAATTGCTTCACCCCATATCTGTGCAAAATAATTAAAGATGTTAAGTTTAGCCGATGAGTAGTTCTTTATCTTCTTAAAAGAATCTTTGCTTGGGAAATTGGGTACACATCATGGATACACGTCAGTTGAGTTGTATTGTATATCGTTGTATAAGCGTAGTACGCATGTGGTTTCGGAGCTACCCAAAAGCCCGTTGTTATGTATGAGCTAAAGTGCTTTAAGACTTCGGATTGAGATCGGACCTTGGATCCTAGATTCCAACCCTAGCAGTTGGCGGTAGGTCTTGGATTGAAACCGTGAAGGTTCGGAGTTGAGAAGTTACTAAGGCAAGAAAAAGAAAGAAAAAAGTGAAAAGAAAAAGAAAAAGAAAAAAAAATGAGAAAAGAAAAAGAAAAAGAAAGAATAAGGATGTATGTTGAAGATTTATGGATCATGAGTTCTAGTGTTAAGACTAAAGTTGGTCGCGCGTGAGGTGCATGTTACGATCCTAGATCGGACGCATGAGGTGCACGTGAAATGTACTCGCCAACTTATGTCTATTTTTGATGTATTCCAAAGTCTTTGTATGTATCCAATATCCTTGATGTGGACCACATTTCTCTTGCAAACCTTCTTAAGGGAAGATCGATAACTACTTAGCGTTTGAATTTGGTATCTTTATCGGACTAAAAACTATGAAACGAGATGCTTATGAAGAAATTCATTTCTCTCACAAAAATAAAATAATGAGATACAAAAATAGGAAAATGGGAGCAAGCGGTACACGAGTAACTTCCATGAGTAGCGTTGGCATCTAACTTGTAATTAAACAATGATCCGTTTTTACGCTTAGTTTGGGAGCTTGTGAAAAATCAGGGACGATGAATTTTATCCAATCGGTCACTTTTCTATGAATCGTGTTCTTACTCTATGACCCTTAATCGTTATTGAAAGATAATGAAAGTCAAGCACACCGTCATAAGCTAAAGTAGTGTAATATATGATGTACATAGTCAAAAATGGAAAACCGGGGCGTTTTAGGGAATAAATGATTTCGTATCTCTTTTGAACGTTTTGCTACTTTTCAAAGTTAGTAAAGAGAGGTGTGAAATTATTTATCTTTAAGGCGTGACGTGATTACATTGCGTGAGGACACGCAATACCTTAGTCTGGGGGATTTTGGTATGTGCTATTTTACACATACTTTTGACCTTAGTTTAAGTGTTAAAAAGACCAAAAACTAACGTTAAACGCCAAAGATATCGTGTTTTTGTGTTTGTGATCGTGCAGGAAAGGATATTGCATAAATGGCATGAAAATCAACCAAAAAGCCTAAAACGAGCACGAGATGTGGAAAAGTGTCAAAGAGCCGAGTCAAAGATGATATCTACTTAAGAAAAGCCCAAGACAAATGTATTCCTTAAAGGCTCGAAGAAAAATTCATGAGACACTTGTCCTCCACATTTGAGCAAGATGTCGCTTTTAAATCTTTTGAAGACCTTTGGAAGAAACGTCAACTCGAATCCTCAAGATTACATTAGTGTTACGTTTAATGTTTAAGAACGTTTAGTAGTTTGTAACTTAGTTTTAGTGCAATATCATGAATTGTAAAGGTTCAAGGGCTAAACGTGCAACAATGACAAACATGTGAAAGCCTTGGCCTATAAATTAACATCACCACCTCATTTAGAAGGTTGGTTAGTTTTAGGGGTTAGTCTTTAGGTTAGATTTAGGAGTAGTGTAGATTTTATTTTTGTTAATGAAGTTTTGTTAAGCTTTTATTTAGTTTTTTCTCTCTACTCTCTCTCTAGATTTATTTTTAATCTTTACATGTTTTGAGTTTAATCTTGTTATTATCAATCTTTTATACAAGCTTTTATTAATTCTTACCACCTTTGCATGTTTTTCTAATTCGAATAAGATGAAAAATAATGGGTTTGAGCTTATTTTGTGGTCGCTAGCTTATATAAGCTTCTTTGGTTTCATAAACTAGATTTTATAAAAGTTTCTTTATAAGAGTTATTTAGTTTTTATAAGTTTTCAATCTTGTGGTCACGTAAAAATCATCCTTAATCTGTTTGTCTATGATTTTAGCGAGTTTGGTTTTCATAGATTTAGGGTTTAGCGAGTTGTAAAAGGTTTTGCGAGTATGGATTCATTATTCTAGCGAGTATGGGTTTTCTAGGCTCATTAGCGAGTATGAATGATGTATTCTAGCGAGTATGAACCTTTGCCAGCGAGTATGGAACCTTTCTTAGCGAGTATGGATTTTTGAATTCTAGCGAGTATGGAACTATATAGTTAGCGAGTATGGAGAACATGTACATAGCGAGTATGGAGTAGATGTAATAGCGAGTATGGTCTAAAAAAAAACCTAGCGAGTTAGATTTTATTTTACATAGCGAGTATGGTGCAAATTCCTTTCTTTTCAAGTTTCATTTTTATTTCAAGCCGAGTTAGGCTTTTATTATCCTCATCGTTTCATCGAGTGAGGTTTTATTTTTATTAAATCTAAACGTTATGCTGTCGAATTTTCTTTAAAATCTTTTTAGTGTCGTTTTCTTATAAAAGTCTTACGTCTTTTCATCTTTAGTTTAAACTTTAATTACGTTTTAATGTTCACCAGTCTTTCATTTCTTTATCGCTTTACGTTCTTAATATGAGTCGTGAGTAGTTTTTAAACGTGTTCGCTCAGTGGCTCGGGTTTGTGAGTTAAGTGAGAGTGTTAAACGTTTGTGATTAATAATCGAGAGATTAATTAGACGTGTGATTTAATTATTCAAAGACACAAACCTTGGAACGATTAATTCACTTGTTTAGAGTTATTATCTCTTCAAAGGATTAATTGACAACTAATCTCGAGAAAAGAAAATAATTCGTCACAAACCTTTAGCTCAAACTTAATGAACTTACTCGCGTCGTTTTGCAAACACATTGTCTTTTAAATTCATTTACCGTTTTATTTACTTATCGCTTTCATTTACCGCTTTCTTTAGTCATTTTATTCATGCAACTTTACTTGTTTTCTTATTTCATGTCGTTTTACCGCTTTCCTTTACTTTAATTTGTCATTGTAGTATAGACAAAACAAAAACCTTCTCTTAAAACCTATTCACTACACATAGCTCACGGTCTTGAGTGACGAGATCCATATTCAACCCTCGTTGCGACAACGATACCTAGTGGTTCTTGCTTTCATAGCTAGTTCTGCAACGATCACATATCTTACACAATCTATGACATATCTTACAAAATCTTTGTCAAGTCTAATCAATATCTTACACAATCTTTCCAAAGTCAACTACAACATATATTACAAAATCTATGACATATCTTACAAGATCTATGACATATCTTACAAGAATATTTGGAAAGATATACATTCTAGAATATGATGATCCATGTGATGATGTAATTATATACTTTCTATTTTGATAAAAATGTATATGAAAGTAAACTTGTAAAGTTATTAGAAAATGTATTATCTTGCTATATGATATTTAGTAAGTTACTAAAAATGTTTGATATACTTTTGTTGTTATAAGACACATTTTTATAAATTGTAAACTTACTAATATTACCTAGACACCTAATGTGGCACTTATTCTATTTGATACCTAAAGTGCACTTTGACACCTAAAATACTTAAAGACTCAAAAAGTATTCTAAACATTCTAAATGGTTGGTCAAGGGGTTTGATCATAATGCCACATAACAAACATGTACGAACCTGTGTTGTAGCATACGAGGACTCGAGACGTCGAGAGGTGTTGAATGTATGTTGAGACAAAATATGATTACGAGTAACTTGTACATTTTATGTTATGTATCAAGTTATACGTTTGTCATCAATCAAAACAAACGAGACTGTATAGCTTAAATATCGTAATATTTGCACTAACAGTTTTTGTAAGTTTTCGTCTGTTTGATCTATTATCGTACGTTTTCGTCTGTTGCCGTCCGTTTTTGTTCATTTTTGCATGTTTTCATCCATTTTCATCCTATGTCGTACGATTTTGTATGTTTTTATACAGTTTTTTCTTCTTTTTTTTATATGCATTTTTGTATGTGTACGTCCTTGTATGTTCTTGTACGTTTTCATACATTATCATACGTTTTTATACAAAAGCATATAATGTATAAGAACGTAAAAAAACATATAAGAACGTGAGAAACATAATTTAAAAAATAAATAAATAAATAAATAAATAAAAAGTAAAAAAAAACGGTAAAAAAAATGAAGAAAATGTACAAAAATGTATAGGAACTAAAAGAACGTAAAAAAACGTAACAGTGCGTACGAAAACGAGACGGAAACGTACAAAACGTATGAAAACAGACGAAAGCATGTGAAAACGGATGGAAAAAAAACGCAAAAATGGACTAAACGGATGAAAACATATAAAAACGTACAAATACATTAAAAAGTGGCAGAGAGAAGGAAAAAAATTATAAGAGGTCCAAGCTTTTTCTTTGATTAAATGTTAAGCTCATTTGAAAACATTAATCGTGGTTTATGATATATAAAAGTTGACTTAGGATCAAATAAGAAGAAATATTAAAATAAAAAAAAAATGAGAAATAACTATAACCACATATAATCTTTTAGATGCACCATTATATATTTTTTAGCTAAAACTTAGATGCATATACGTATATTAGATGCATTTCATCAAGTTAGACGAATCGTATGTAATTTTCGTCCTCTGCGTGTCAAATTTGTTGCTAGTGGCACTTTGCATAGTTTTCAATCAAAAATCGCTTTCAAAACTATTTGGGATGCATCTAAATAAATAGAATTACATCTAATTTAAGTCGATACATTTCTCTTCTTGCTGGATGCTTACCCTATAAAAGTTTACTAATAGTTATATTTACAGTGAAAATACGTTTATAATGCGAAAGAGTTTATAAATGGATTGATTTGTCAACGATATAAACCTCTTAAAGGTCTAGCACTAGCTCATTTAACGAATGACTGTGTGAAGCAAGGTTTTCAAGATCGGGATCCTACCCATGATCGTTTTCGTCTTTGCAAGATCGTGATCGTAAGATCGGATCGGGATCTTGAGATCCTACTATAATGTCATTTCTTAATAGTTTTTGTAATATTATACAAATTTACAAATCATTATATATCATAAACACAAAATTATATGAATGGTCCTTCAAAATGTTGTTCTAAATTATGATTATGAAATGTTTAATAAGATTAACATATTTATTTTTAAAATTCTACAAAAAATAATCCAGAAATTTGTAGTTTTTTAGTTTGTTATCCGAGAAAAGTAGGATCGGATCGGATTAGATCTTAAGATCCTATGGTCAAGATCAGGATCCTATAAGATCTTAAGCTTTCAAAGATCCTATGTAAGATCCGGATCGTTTTTGCTTTGCAGTATTGTAAAATCGTAAGATCCTAAGATCAGAATCGGGATCCTAACAATCATGGTGTGAAGAAACTAAAACGAATAGCCGAGACTCTAAAAGCCAGACACATGACGACTAACCACGTGTACAATGTCCTTCCACGTGGACATCATGCATGTAGGCCAAACGTGGCAATCTAGGCTTGACGCATATCCTTAACATCTTCTTACTATAAAAATACCATACTACACTAAAACAAGAAAATAGAAACCATATTACACGTACATCACTAATAAAATCTAAATCATGTCGGGAGCTCAAGGAACTTTACCACCAGGAGACACGACAGCGACAACATACCATTCAGTACAAGGAGGAGAGAACAAGAGTCGAATGGATATTCATTCAAGAGATGACGAGGGTAAGGTTCAAATTGACAAATTACAAGACAAAGTTGAGGATTGTGCTGGTCGTGGAGGCCCGGTTTTCGGTGAATGCGTCTCGGCCACTCTTGAGGCTCAAGAACAAGGTCGTCGTGATAGACCCGACCCTGGTGTCACTGGCACTGGATAGGATTATATGTAGAGTTGGCGTTTACCTAGCTATAATAAATGAAGTTAGCCTTTGTAGTCTTGTCTGTGTTCTCTTTTATCTAATAGGCATGCAACTTTTATGTTTGTATATATGTAACATGTAACATGTTCTACGTAAATCAGTTGTCATGTAGGGGTGTCAAAAAACCTGACTCGACCCGGAACCGAACCCGAGTAAGTCTATTCGGGTCGGGTTAGTCGGGTCAAAATTTGAATTCGGGTTATTCGGGTCAACCCGATTAACCCGAGTACGAACTAGGGTCGGGTATCGGGTTCAAAATACTTTACATATTCGGGTTCGGGTCAACCCGACTAACCCGAGTTTGAGGGTTTTTTTTTTTTTTTTTTTTTTTTTTCTTTTCTTCTTTGGTTTTTTAACTTTATCGATCTTTAGTATTGTATATCAAATTATGACATTGCCTACAGTACTAAGATGTTGGTGTGCTTGCGCTACACAGCTGGCTTACTCTTTTAATTGTTCCTTCCCCATTTAGTAACACTTGGCTGCATTTATTCTTTTGCGCCAAACGGCTACCCGCTGATGTTGTTTTAGTATATGGCATTTTTATAATGTTGCCTATTGAAGTACTGAGTTTTAGTATGTTGTATTTATGAATATGTTAGGCCTACTAATGTTATATTCTAATGTATATAATGTTGTAGCACACATAAATATACAAATGTTGCCAATCGTAATATAGAAATGGAAGCGCTTATGTTCTGATGTTGCCTAGTGCCTACTGACTGTTTTACGTATAAATAATATTAACGTCCAGGTTCTACTGTGTTTTAGTATCAATTGTGATTTTAACTATAAGGTTGAAATCTCTATGATTGGTAAAAATGCAACATACGGCCCAACCCGATGTGACACCGACCTCGAGTTTGATCCGACCCGCGTTTTGAACTCCCGAACCCGACTAACCCCGACCCTCATACATAGGGTCGGGTTCTGGTACTAATCATTTTTAAGTCTGACGCCCGAACTTTGGACCCGCCCTTGAACCGAACCCGACACACCCGACCTTACGATTAAACCCTTACGTCTGATATATGGTCTTCGGTTTGTGAATATTCGGTCACCAAAAGCTCTTTTTAAACGCCGAGGTGGTTTTTGTTTTTTTTTAAGAGGCCTGGATCTTGGATCGGCACATGCTGAATCTGAGTTGTAAATTGTCTGAATCGACGGCATCTGAGCGAAAACTCCATGTTTGGAACCATTCACATTTGCTTGCTTGTATTGTTTTTTTTTTTTTCAGCAAGAGGCAACCAGAGGCATTCAGACACCCTTCTCAAGTCTAGACCATTAAGATCTTACTGCCTCTGAACGAGTCTGAACGGGGAAAAAAATAAATGGTCTGAACGACCAAAATGTCTGACCACGTCTGAACGGTTCAGATTAAGAGGCTCCTCTTAATGAAAAACAAACACTACCTGAATGTGACGTGCTCTGAAAAGTATCTCACGTCCACCAAGTATGGGAATGGTAGGTTCCTCTGCAAGCAAGTTTTGGGAATGGTAGGTTCCTCTGCAAGCAAGTTTTTTGAGTGAGTTTTATATTTGGATAGTTGAACAGTTTTATATTTGGACAGTTGAACTTATGAATCGATACGAGCCTAGCATGAGATAGTTTTGTATCTTTTCTAAGGAGTGCAAGTTTTTTTTTTTTTTTTTTTTTTTTTTTTTTTTTTTGATACTTACATTAAAATGCGCCTATGCAAAATTATGACGTCCAATAACATGTACATTATTTCCTACGAGTGCATGTGACAATGGTTTACAATGAGCTATGAAGACATCTCGTCATATGAACTTGTTGCTTCGACTGCATAGCATGGAAGGAACCACAGTTGTAGATAAACATGTGCCTAAGAGGTGGAAACTTTCCCTGAACCCAGATAAAATCTAATCCAGTTGGATATTTGGTTTTACGGCCATTAGGTTTCACGTTATCCGGTTAAATCTGATTCAACAGAATAAGAATCGGCTTGGTGTGCTGGTTTACTTCAAAACTTAAAAGCCACCTTGAGCACCACATTTTCACGGTTACACGTCAAGTTGCACAATCAAAATTAAAGCTGTTGGGCTCATGTTGGGGTGTTGTCATTTTGCTGTTAAAACGAAAACAATCCAAGTTGCTTTTGATGTTCATCATCATGTTTAACCAGAAACCAACCCGAGTAACCCAGACTATTAATCAGTTCCGATAGTAGGTGAGTTAAGTTATTCTTTCTTTGGACCGGAAGAACACACCTGCACTTGAGGTCAGATGATAGTTCATCAAAGGATAAGAGGTCTCCGGTATCACACATAGAAATCTCACTTGAGATACATCCATGGAAACTCTTACTGTGCGTTTATAATGAATATTAAAGTTTACTGCTTCAGATACCGAGCACATTTACAGTATTTGAAGACCATGTTTTAAACAACAACTGGCAATCTCAATCCAGCATGTCATAATTGCAATGGTGCATTTTTTTTGTAGCTTATGGGTCATCTGGGTGAGGCCTGGAGCAAAGAACAGGCCAACTGGGTGATAATAAAAGGTGCTCCTATATTGCACATGGGTCGGCCTAAAAAAAGTAGTGTAGACGTGTTTTTGTTAGACTAAAAACAGTTGTGTCGGTCTTGTTATGTGACCCAAAGTTCCCACTCACTGACTAAAATATGCAACCACCAGAACTCACATCATCTATTGGCTTTTGTTGCCACCAATCGCCATCAGCATCAATTGTTGCCTCCACCACCAACACTTCTCAGCAACCAAATCTACCAAAAACCCACATGCACCACTATATAAACCACCAGATCCATCAAAAACCAGTCACTACCACCATAAAAGAAACCCATCAATGCCAGAACTAATACTTAATATAGAAAAAGACAAAAACCTTGCAAAAAGATGGCAACAACAGGTGTGACAACAAAAGGGTTTTGTTATATAGCGGAGCCTATTTTGGGATTGGTTTTCTTATCTAGTACACAATGGAACCACATAATCAAATCCATCAGTTCCTAATAAACTTGTGATGAGAATTGTATATACTTTTTTATTAAATGCAAAAGTTAAAGTGTGGAAACATAAAGAAAATGAAACAAATTAAAGCTTGTGGCTACCAGTTTATGCAAAACTAAATTAGCTATAAATGTTATTGGAGCTAGTACAATAGTTTCGTACTAAAGTATATTACTTTAGGTGATAAGTATATACCTAACAAACAAATCTATATATTGGTGATTTTCTTATAGAAACATGAATACAGTGGGGCTAAACCAGCTGATCCCATTTTGAAGCCAAGATGTTTTGACCCATTAACCAGATCCGCCCATTTTGACATCTCTATAATAAATGTCACACGAATGTAAACATACCAAAATGGTCCAGTCAATAAAACTCGCTAACGAGTCATAAACAAGTGTAGGTCAAAATGTCACTTCAGGAACAGATCATAAATTTCTTTTGGGAAAGAAATTAACCAGCAAACTCTACATACAAATTTAAGATTAATGAGTTATATTATATAATGATAAACCTAGGACGGAAGTATTTGAAGTAGTTCAACTATATTTTCTGTAAATCTACTATCTATATAAAACAAGGTTTTCTAAACTAATCTCCTCTCCAAAATTCTTCTAAATTCGACACGTGGCATTTAAGCCTATCGGACGGTCCTCATTCATTTAGTTTCTAAACAAGTCAACGAAAGAAAAAATTGGGCTGAATTTTCTTTCACTCATTCATTTGTTACAGCTCCTAAAAAACACACACACATTTCTCTCTGGATCCCCTTTTCAACCTAACCGAAAATCAAAAACCCCAAAAATCAAAATCAAGATCATAAAAAAACACGACATCAAAATCATTTGATCAACAACCAATTTATAGACGATCCAAAAAAACACACACGGTCTCAATTTATAACTTTTTATCTGCTTCTGAATGAAATCGAATAATCATTTGATTTTATATTCACGTATTTGAATCTTCGATTCAATCAGGTATACTCTCAATTTCATCATTTTTTGACTTGCGTTAATTTATAAAATGGATTTAGTTTGGTTGTTTTTTAATTAGTTTTGAATAACAGCCCTAAAAAACCCTAGAAAACACACACCAGAAACCCTAAAAAATCGCCTTAAAAAATTATAATAGATTCAAAAGTTTTTTTGATGATCAAAGATCATTCTTTTTCATGATCACAAAAGCTGCTGTAAAAACATCCATGATCCTAAAAAGAAAAATTGTTCGTACATGATGATGTTAAAACCCTCTTTGATTAATAAAAAAAGGGCTGAAAAAGGCAACCTGTTACGTTTTGAACTTTATGATCGGTATCTGCAATTAATTTGTGTATGTTATTGATTTCATAATGATCGGTATCTGCAATATTTGGCCCTTTAGTCATAAGTAGGAAACGAAGGAATTGTTATCAATTGAATTATACGGATTCGTTTTTGCAATATAATTTTGGTTTCGTTTTGAGGATTAAAAAGAAGCGTGTTCTTGTGGAATAGGTGGGTCGATTATTGTGGGCAAGTTATTCCAGCGACCTAATTGACGCCTGATTTCGTGGTACTATCAATTACAGGTTAATAACTTTATTTTGATTTTTTTTGTCTCAATTACATGTTTTTATATACATAAGGAACCTAATAAAGCTATATACATAATGAATTAGAGGCGTAATTTCATAAGAACTACTCATCGTTTGGTTATTTTATTATGTTCTGTCTAATATCGATAAGTCTCAAATTAAGCAGGTTTTGTTCATTTAATAATTAATATATGTTTTGTAGGACTGTGAATTAAGGCTTTGTATAATTAATATATGTTTTGTATGTTTTTGGTCTCATTATGTTTTTTGCTTGAATTCAAACAGGCAAATAGGTAATCATCGTATTTTGTCCAATATCTTGAAGAAATTTCAATGAATAGAGATCAAGGATGAAAATAGGTGCGTAAATGATACATATATTTTTCTTTTGATTCATTACAGGCCTGTGAATTTGAACCATTAGTATAATTGTTAATTTCTATTTAGGTGTTGTTATGAATTTCTTGAATGCAACAAGGAAAATAATCATGGTTGGTTGTATCATAATTTAGGATTTCATATATTGTAGTAATGTGAAGATAGAGTATCAAATGTTTTTAAGTTTTTTTAAAATGATAATGTAGGTAAGTTTTTAAACAAAACCACAAAAAACACCCCTAAATTAATACAATGTAACAAACTTACATGATTTTTGGGGATAATTTAATTTTTCAAATTGTTTCCTTAGTTATCCATCACAATTTTCAAATTTTGAAAAGCAATTTAACCTAATAATCCTTTATCTATAAAAAGGCGGATGATATGCATATATTATCACTTATATCCTCCCTCTCCCACTCTCTATTAGTCTGGCAACAAGTAACATTTCTTTTAATGTGTTTTCTATCTACACCAGTGATCAAACTGATTTTTTTAAAATTTATTTTGTAGATAAATCGATGAACTTTCACTCAGTTGTGCGACATTGATCCAATGTTGGATGATGTCAAGATAATGGTTCGCTGCATTAGCATCTAGATATTGCACCCTACAGGAAAGCCTCATGAGGTTTGTAGCTTAGACATGGTTTTCCAAGATTCACCATGCCTTAATCACTACAAAAAACAGTATTGAGATCATAACTCTAATATGCTTTAGTACTTTTAAAAGCTGTTTTTGGATACTTCACATTATCAACCAATGATTTGCTTCTGATTGTCAAGTGTCACTTGCTAATTTTTTGGCCGTATTGCGAACACTTCATAATTGTTGGATGTTGTTTAACTTTACAGGAAGATTGAAGCATTTGCAGCAGATGTCAGTGGGGCCACCCGAGCCAGTGAGGTGGACATCCTGAGTGATGGGCATCGCTGGCGCAAGTATGGAGGGAAGGACGTCAAAGGAGATCTTAAACCCAGGTTATTGTATTGTGTTATGTTATGTGGTTTGCTTTTCAATCTTGATGTATGGTATATTAAATGTAGCGAAATGGACGGGTTGGGTAATGGGTCAATATAGGTTGGGTTAATCCATCAATGCTTTATTGAAGCTATGTGATAACAATGATACAAAGCTTTATCAATTCATCAATATAGGTTGGGTTAATCCATCAGGTTCATGATTCTCAATTTCCCATAAATTTATGTCATTAAGCCAATATTCTTTATCTATATTTTTGAAGTGAAGATATTTATTTGAATGTGATCTGTCAAAATAATGTTTCCAAACTCATATGGGTTCTGTGGGTTTAGTTTATGAGTTTTGGCAGCCTCTGTTCTTTCCCACCTAAAGTAAACTACCACCTCTTTTTACCTTTTTTTTTCAGGGAACATGTTCTTCATAAATGTGATAAAAAAAATTGCAAGTGAAACATTGTGTTACTCAGAATTAACTCGAGGTATCATTGATTTTATAAATATTAAAACATGAATAAGCTTCTTTACGAATTGACTATTTTTTTTAATTGCTTTTGCTATGAGTGAACACAAGGCTGTTTGAATGGGCATCCTCAAAATGATTATTGTGACTTATAATAGTTGGAAATAGAATCAGATGATGAAACATGCTTAGTCTTGAATAATCATGTAACTTTTACTTTAATGGTTAGCTTTATTTAGCGACTTCTTATGCACTAAAAAATCGATTTTTGTGTCTCATAATTTTTAGAAAGTTAAAATCCTAAAAAGAAATGCCAAAAACTTATCAAGTTATTGCAATAATACTCGCATCCAAACACTTGGAAATTGGTATTCACTTTTCTAACGTTTAATAGATTGGTTGCTTATAAATGCTCGAAAATGCAAGGTGTAATCATTAAGCTTTATATCTTATATATGCCTTTATATCTTATTTTTTTACTGTAGTAGGGTTGTGCATTGCTAAATGCCATTGGTAATTTAGAGTTATCAGGGGCTTATGCTGAGTCTTTAACGAAATTGGGTCATGATTTGGACGGCATTGCTAGGCACGTGAGCTTATTATCTTTACTTATGTAACTGGGGTTGTTTATTAGTATCGGTTTAATAAAGGTAAGACCATTAAAGTTTTAACTTTTTGGTAGTTTGATCATTAAAACTTCTTGGGTCATTACTGCACATTTTTTCTAGACTCACAACAAGAGTTAATGAACCAATGCTAAAAGAAGTCAAGGGATTAACTGAAAAAATGGTGAAAGCTCAATGGTTTACCATTAGTAACCCCTTAATATTTTCATTTACTTAATGAGTTAGTAGTTGACAAGAGCCAGATGCAACACTTGGAAATGGTGGTTTGGGCCGACTTGCGTCCTGTTTTCTAGACTCATTGGCACCATTGAATTACCCTGCATTGGGTTAAGGTCTTCATTGCAGACATGGTATGTTTAAGCAACTCATTACAAAAGACGGTAAAGAACAAGTTGCAGAAAGTTGGTCTTGAAGATGTAGTTAGTCTTCCCTAGATGTGAGAGTATTTAGTATTCCCTAGATGTGCTTTGGAAATGTAGTAATCGGTTTATATATACTTAAAGTTGTATGGTATTATGATTGCCCATCACTGGATGGATTTTCCAAACACCAGAACATGCATAGTTACCTGCTCTTTTACATAGTGAATCTTTATATACACACACCCAGGTAATGTTATTATCAAGTTCATAGTCATAGATTATAAGTTTGTTTTTTTAATCTTTTTTTAAACACAATAATGCGTTCGTACTTTTCTTGCGGTTATTAAGAGCATGACCTTAGTTTTCATTTCAACATTATATTCGTTTAACGTTATTCTATCAACCATTTTACTATTTTTTTTTTCTTATATGCAATTAACATCATGCTAAATGAATTAGAATCACAAAGTTTGTTGCAATTTACATTGTTATTCTATTATTAAACCATTTTTACTATCTTTATTTTCTTACAAACAATTTCTTAAAACTAGCCGGCCATCGGCCGGGCCTGGAAGCTAGTTTCATATATAATAAACATGTGGCAACAAGCTTTCTGTCATTTCAGTTTTCTAAAATATATCTACAGATAAAATTTAATTCATTCTTGAATAAAGGGGAAGGCAAGAAATTGTCATAACAAAGTTACTAGTGCAATAATGCTTTACTACTTTTCTCTAGTATTCCATTGCATACTAATAAGAAATCAAATCTCGCAATCACCCCATGTCCCCATGCCATAGTATCCAAGTCATGTTCATGTTTATGCAAGAATTTTGACTGTTTTGTTGTTTTCTTTGGACTAAGATCATGTTTTCCTGTTAGTTGGATCTCGCATTGGTGACTTTTTCAAAGTGTTAATGACAATTTTCAGATGGATCCTGTGGTAAAGAAAGTGGTGCTAGTGGATTTTGCTGTGAATGAGGTTGACACGAGGCAGTGGTGGAGGTGGCTCTGTGGTAGATATGATGGTGGTGGGGACTGGTGAACAATAGGTGGTGTTTGCATGTTTAGTCAACATGGCTGGCAGGCAAAGTGATGATTGTGTGTGTTTTAAACTGCAATGAATATATATCTACATGTTTTAAAGCTGACCCATTGGCAAATTACGAGAATTTCCCATAATCACCCAGTCATGTCCACATATTACGGATTGAGATTGTATCACACGGATGCAACAATATTTGTCACAAAGGAGCTCCTCCTCTCTCCCCACCAAATAATGTTCATATATGATATACCTCCAGCAGTACAATGTTTACTATTAAACACAAATAATCAATTGTAGGGCATCCCTTGCCAATGATGTTATAACAAAAAAGCAGAAAAAGTTCAGATTGGTGGACTTGTTAATTTAATGAGTATACAAGCCAACCTTGATAAAGCTTGAAGAAACAAGGGTGGTTTTAAATGTTTGAGGGAAAGTAGAGTGAACGGATATTTGGTAATCCACACAAAATGATTTACCAAAATTCGTCAAAAACAATAGGACCGTATTAATGCCATGGTTGGAATGGTACTGGACTACTGGTGTAAATATTACTACCTGCTAGACGATTCAAAACCTATAAATAGGGATATCTTCCTGGCTACTGAGTTATGCTCATATATACCTAAACTTTTCACCATACTCGACGCTTACATGGAGAGCAAAATCAAAGAGCTAGAGAGCGGAATCAGAGGGCTAGATGAATGATAACCCCCCTGAACCTTCTTTGACCATGGTTCTTTCNAAAAAAAAAAAAAAAAAAAAAATCCCATTTGCACTAGTTGCATATTTATGCACAATCAATGTGAAAAACCAGTGAATCTGACCGAGACCTAGGTTTAGGTAAGTGTGTGTAATTGTGTATGTGAAATAAGAGGTCAAGGGGGCAAGAAAAGAAGAGGTAGTTGTTGGGAATAGATATTATGCTATTGTAAGTTTGTTATACTTTATCCACTGCATCATTTCGTTGTAGCGCTTTAATTCTAGATTTATCTGTATTGTACAGTTACACCAATTTTCGAGATATGCCAAGCTTTGTCATAAAAAGGAATTAGATGAATACAATATAAAACTTACAAAACAACCTCCTGTCGCAGTTCTCATATTTCAAGATCAGGAAAACAAATGTGTTTCACTTTTTAGATGATGTACCAAACCCTCCAAATCCCATCATAGCAGCAACATCAGGGTCGACCTCGATTTCCTCCTCTACTGCCTTCTCCTTCTGTTCAACAAAAGCAACCAGAGTTCATAATCATATCATAAAGGATGATTTAATCAAAATGGCACAGTGGCACACCCTGCATTGTACAACCGGACCTACAAGATAAAGCTTGTAAGTCCTTGTATAGTAGTGACACTGACCTTCTTTTCTTTTTTCCTTTCTCGTCGTTGACGTTTCCTTTCCTCCTCTTCTTGTTGTTGTTTCAAAATCCGCTCATCAAGATCTAAAATAACAACGTAAGCAACAACGAAAGTTAAAAATGAACACCAACTAATGGAAGGGAAGCAAAGACAGTATATAGAGGTGATAAAAGAGGAAGGGTGAGCAGGTTGAGTAACGGGTCAAAAAGGGATAATTTAGTATGAAGCCAGTAGGGCCTCCTTGTCTAAATTGTCAAACGTAAGTATAAATGATTAAAATGTCAAGTATAGTTTATATATTATAATTATTTAACTTTGCATGAAAATGTATCTTTTTTAATATAATCATTTAGGAGGTTTGCATTGTAAATAACACTTCTCGAGAACTTTGACCTATCTTTTTGTAACTTTGACTTGTTTAACCAGTTCCATTTTCTCTAAATTTTTCCCCTTCATAAGTAAATGGGTCAAAATTGACACATCTAAACGAAATGTGTTTTCAAAAGTTGGTTGTACCTTGCTCGGTAAAGGTTCCTGTCTCTTTACGCTTCTTGAGGTTTTCAAATCGCTGCTGAACCTGTCCCACATAAAAAAACAAATAAATTAACACGAGATATTGTGCTTCAAACAGTCATATTCCTGCAGTTTTATTTGTTCAAAAACTTGAACTTTTACATGTTTAATCAATAATATGGTGATTAATCACGCAAAAAAAATCTAATTCAGTAAAATAGAAAAGAACATGTGATAAAACTGGCACTAATATTCAGCAAATAATTAATTGGAGTTCCCGTTAAGAAGATTGAATATGCAATTTTCATTCAACTATTAATATGCAATTTTCATTCAACTATTTACCCGAATGTACTTGATTTTCACTTATTTACCAACAATTAAATAATCAACAAATGTGTGATCCTCTACCTGTTCAAGAGATGCACGTTCTACACGCATAGACATTCCCAGTGCTCTTTGATCTGTTGCAGATAACAATAAGTAATGATAATTATACTTGGGAAAGAAAACATCAATGATGGTATTACATGAGTAATTACTTACGCTTCTTTCCATTGATATGGTCCAAATAGTTTGCAGAATCTTTCACTACACATTCACAAACAGAGCAAAAGTATCCAGCCTGCATAAAAATCAATTTATATATTAGCGGGCGTGTCAAATTTCATCATAGGTTATACTCTAAATTATACTGTAGTATACTATAATATATTTGTCTGACTGCACAATTTATGAATTCTGATGACAATTTGCAGGAGGGCAACCAGTTTTCATAAAATAGTCCCTCAAGACACTGGTTTTTATTTTCATTATTATAAACTTAACTGAATTGGGAACAGGAAACATTTTGAGTTTTGAGCATGCTGTAAGACATTTGAGAATTTAACCCTGAAATTTTGAATTATGTCTTTTCGCAAATCTATGTGATTTTAGTATAACAGAATAAAGTCAATATGAAGTTAGTAGACCATTTCATAAAGAGAATATGAGGAACACCAATTATACTAAACAAAATGGTTGAAAGGTTACATAAAATACATAATTACGAAAAAGTTTATAGAAATACCTGCTGACTAAGAGGTGCAATTGGAGTGACAACCTGTTAAAGAAAAGAGGCATGAAGGAGTTAGGATTAAAATGAAGCACAACCCAACAAGAACAAAAACAGCTTAGTAATATAACAATCATCATAATAGAATTAATATACGAGGTGGCATGAACTTTCAGGTCAGATTGCTAAGGTATACCGTATGCAAATGTAAATATACATGTGTAAGCATATACATCGGTGAAAAAAAAGTATATTACAAACACTGGAGGAAGATATCACAAGCTTAATTTAGCCAGGATCCAAACAATATCAAGCAAGATTTCTTGCTAAAGTTTTATGACCTCAATGAACAGTGACAAAAAGATCAGCAGACATAATAGAGCAACAGCAAAGAGAAACAACTATGACATATTCGATTTGCGAATGCTAAATATATGCTTCCAGAAATTTTTTCCGATGTCACATCTATCCAATTTATGCCATAAGACAAGAAAAAGTGTTAATTTAGATAAAGAGACCAATAAATAGACCCATGAGATCCCGTTGTGAAGCTGGGATAACTATATCCTGGCTTCTAAGAATCGTTCTACATTTCTTTTATATTACCTTAATATAGTTATTTTCTTATATACTTTTCATAACTGACTACTTTTACACTATGCAGGGATTCTGATAAAAGACAAAGTTTTACAACAAGTGGATATAGGCCTTTATCTCATAAGTGAAATGTTACAGTATAATATTTGGATCTAATTCTATATTTCTATTCCCATCATCAGAACCGCAGTTATGGTGATAAGCGACAAAGTTGACAGTACTTAAGACCTTTTGGCCTTGCACAAATCCATAGCTTTTAAAAATTGGTTTTAGTTATAAAAATCCTTCGTATCCCCTAGATTTTCAAGAACCTCCATCGGGACCAAAAATTCTTAGTGATCTTCATAAGTACAACCTAATAAATGCTGACATGATTGCCGAACATATTATTGGATCAGTACGCATTGGAATAACCTATATTCTCAGATGTAGGGTGTCATACTGTCACATATGACATACATAAAAGTTGGAAGCCTCTACAGAACCACTTACCAAACCTAAACTCCCTATTCCTTCCAAACAAATTTAAGATCACAGATAGCATAAATGTTCTTTAAAGCATCAAGAGATACTGTATGTATTAGCAGCAATGTTCAATAAGGAGACAAACAATAATCAGTAGACTGCCTTAAAAGGGAGTACAACGATTAATATTAACGAAAAGGTAAGACATCGCTTGCTAAATGGCCAGATGTTTCAGAACTACATTTAACATGTAAACTTCAAGATACATCTTAATACAAATTACTTATGGTTGTAAACATGTAGGGACTTAAACGTTTTATATCAACAATTAGAAACAACAGAAACTAGTAACCATAACTTAAAGAGATAAACTCCAAGTCACGTGTACTTACAAAATCAAAAGGTGTAAAAATGACTAACCTGAGTCTTCCCAAGGCGAGAATCAAGGTCGACTTCATAATCCCTATGCTTCAATGGCTTCCTTTGCACTGGCGGACCTTTCGCTGCAATCATTGTTCACATTTTTAAATCAAAACTGAAACATGTATACTCACATTTTAAACGAAACAAAAAGTCAGTGTGTTTGGGATTGTGTCTTTCGAGTAATTAACGCATTGGGTGAAACACGGATAATCAAGAAATAATGTTTGAAAAACCAATTTAAACACCTACTGTTTGAAAATGCAATCCCAAATACCCTCTTCTTATAAAATTATTCACTACTTAAACATTGATCCGTAAAATGACACATATATTAATTCTTAAACAACAAATGGCAAAAATTAAACACTTCTACTTATATTTAGATTCAGAAAGTTGTTTAGGTTTGGGATTGCTTTTTGGAGTAGTTTATCTTATCTAATTAATGTGTTTGCTAGATGCACATAATCACGAAGTATCTCATAACAACATTCTCTCTGTTAGTCAAACATTAATCGGTAAAAACAATGACGTGTATATCTACTCTTAGGAAAAAACATGAAACACAAAATGAACTCTTTATACTTACATTTAGATTTAGCACGGTCCAACTCCTGAATAACAAAAAAAAAAAAAAAAAAAAAGTCAGCACAACTTGAAACTAAAGAAAAAAAACAAAAAACATAAAAATCATTAACTAAGGGGATGTTTGTTTCAGCTTATGACTTATTTGGTTTTGGGCTTATGTTTCATAAGCTCACTTTTTGTGGCTTATTTTGAAACTTTTCGGCTTATATAAGCTTATCATGACATAATAAACTTATATAAGCCGAAAAGTTTCAAAATAAGCCACAAAAAGTGAGCTTACGAAACATAAGCCCAAAACCAAATAAGCCATAAGCCGGCTATATAAACCGACACAAACACCCCCTAAAAAGAATGAACCTTTTCTTCGCGTTCACGAGCACGTTGCAAATACTCTTCTTTATCAAACTTCCTTCTGAATGTATTGTCAACTCCAGCACCCTGCATCACACAAATTCATTCAAATCATTAATTATTATTAAAAAAAAAAAAAAAAAAAAAAAAACTTTTAAGGATTTGTGAATTGAAAACCCTAACTAAATAAAAAAAGATGGAGCTTACGGTGTTGGGCTGAGCCATTGTTTGGTTCGATTTGATTTAATTTAGTTTAATTAGGGTTTAACGATCACCGAGTCTTGTTTGTTAGAAATCTAAGATTTTGAATTTTGGGGGTGAAGTTAACGAACAGAGTTATTTCTTTTTACTTTGGTTAGGGAAGTACTGCAAGGCAGTACAAGATAACCGACATGACTCTAATATAGGTTTAGATTATGTTAGTAGAGTTACGAGTCGAGCGAGCTCGAGATTGACTCGTTTAGCCATACAGAAGTTCGAGCTCGTCGAGCCTTATATGCTTGGCTCGTAATTTGTTATAAAAGTTCAAGCCTGGCTCATTTGTAAATTACTTTTGGGAAGAGATCCGGTAAAAGGAAAAACTAAAATAAGAAGAATAAGAAGAATTTCTAGCTACCCATTTCAAACAAGGGAGAGATTTTCAAGGGGAGATGCATCTATTTTAATAGGTGCATCTGAAATGTATGGTTGTTGTTTCTTCTTATCTTTCTCATTTTAATTTTTCTTCTTATTTGATCATAATTCAATTATTTTTTTATGTTTTTTATAAGTCAAAATTTATACTACACATAAAGTACGGACAAATTATTAGAAATTTAACAAACCGAAATTACTAAACTACTTTTAATACAACCTTTTTGCAACCTTTTTAATAGCATATATCTATACTTCACTTGAGGTGGCGGAGGTGGTAGTTAAACCTCTGGTGTGTTGATCATTACTTGCATTAATTCACGCAACTTGCCTCTCAGGTCTTGTCAAATCATGCATCCTTGTAACTTCCTGTAATATATATTTATATCTAACTAGCAAATCCTATTAGTTGTTTTTTTCGAGGCCTTGTAAGATTGGCTCGTAAGCTGTTTTAAAAGTTCAAGGTCGGCTCATTTGTAAATTACTTTTTTATGTTTTTTATAAGTCAAAATTTATACTATACATAAAGCACGGACAAATTATTGGAAATTTAACAAACTAAAATTACTAAACTACTTTTAATACAACATTTTTACAACTTTTTTAATAGCATATATCTATACTTCACTTGAGGTGGCGGAGGTGGTAGTTGAACCTCTAGTGTTGATCATTACTTGCATTAGTCACTAGCTAGTGAGCGCGAATGTTGTGAATAGGGCTATTGGGATTGACGAATCCCGTTTGTGTTGAACAACTACGAGTTCAAACAAACGCACTATATTTGAGGTCTAGAGGTATGACGGCAAAGTACCTTGGTAGGGCTTCTATGTTACTATTATGTCTACATTAATGCTTTGGTTGCATGAGCTTAGTGAAATAATAATTGTTTTGTTTTCAACTATGAGTGTGAGTCTATACCTCAAACTACGAATATTGTGTTCAACGATTTAACTATAAACTCTACGAAATCCACTCAACCTTTGCGTTGACTGTTTTAAGCATGTATTTTAGGTCCATAATGAACGAGGTTGGCACGGAGGAGCATGGATACTCAAGAAGGCTATAAATTTTTATTATCATTCGAAAACTTATTTAATGTAATTTGTAAACCGTAAAACTATTAGGACCTCATTTTTGTAAACTCTGATATTTATATAAATCAAATGATAAATGTTTTAAAAATGACTCCATTGGAGTTCATGTTCTATTTTTATAACTGTTGTGCCGTCGAGTAACACCCAGTTTGAATTCCGCTGTGTATCACGAAATTGGGGGTGTTACAGACGGCGAGCTGACGACGTCACAACTATAACATGACAACGTCACCACCAAACACGACACAACCCTCACAATCTCAACCAACAATCTAAAATGAACCCACAAAGGGCAAAGGAAGAATAAAACGAAGCGCAAAAAAATCAAAAAACCCGAAACCCACTGTGGGAAACTAGAAGGGGGATTGAATAGTTTACCGACTTGTTTTCTTTAGTTATAAAAATTTAGTTGGTTTAAATTTAGATTCGATTGTCAATGAAATCAATCAACACCAATATGAACACAACACTATACTAACACAAATATGCAATAAATATGTGAAGAGAAGAGATGGAAAGATCAAACCAAGGCAACGAGATTTATAGTGGTTCGGTCACTAAGCTCTTCTTCGCCCTACTCCACTCCCCGAGTATCTAACTCGAGAGTTCTAAGCATTATATCAACAAAGCTCCCTTCAGGCGGAGAAAACCGTACAACGACGCTTACGTTATTTTCCGACACTAAGCTAGATGTTGAGTACTAATCTTAGCTAGTACCAATCTACCACGATCCACATGATCCTAACTTCTCACACGATCAACACGATCCTTACACAATCTACATGATCCTCACAATCTACTCTTGATCCACTTGATCAACACAATATCACACAAGACTCAAAAGATCCCCAAGATCTCAACAATATCACAATGATCAACACAATAACTATGAAACACTAATACACTTGATGTATGTCGAGATACAATCAAGTAAACAACTTGTAGTGCAAGTGCACTACACAATGACACCAACACTTTGTATCTTCTTGATACTTTGTGTTCTTCTCTTGACTAGTAAAGGTATGTAGGTGATCCTTGATTGGATGAAAGAATCACTCTTTAAACAAAAGAAAACTAACTAATGATCAAAGGAGAGTTTAGGTGATTGAGGATTTGATCACAGAAAATTATGTGTGTGAAAGGATGGCCAAAATCTGTGGAATGAAGTGGTATTTATAGGAAATGAAAATTTGGCCGTTATAAGGGGACGGCACCACTAATTGTCACACGGTACCACTAAATTTAGTGGTACCGTACCAGACAAAAACGCTCCCATTTTTGTTTTTAGTGGTGAAAGTTTATTTGGGGGAGTTTGGAGCTGATTTGGGTAAAAATATAGCTGTTGGGACTTTTGAATTAATTTTCCCAAATAAAACATTTCATTTTATTTCAAAAATAATTTGTAAAATGTATTTTTGAAAAGAAGGTTTTGTCAAACTAAAAATGTGAAGTTCAAGACACAAATTCACTTCTTTGATCATTTGTCAAGTTGTAAATTTGTTTGTTCATACCTAGAGTGATTAACGTAGAAATCGGATATTTCGACTAAAAACTTATTTACGTTAATTTTGACGTAAAATGTTTTCACATTTTGTTATCATCAAAACATAGAGATATCGAAGAATGAGAATAACGTTTTTAGACATTATTTGCATCAACACCCACAACCGAACCCCAAAACCAAAACGAAGCCGAAACCGACCCCGAATTAACTTGCGGTCTTCGTTGGTTATAGTCGGAGGAAACATTATTAGCCGCGTTTAACGTTGCCATTTCCAAGGACAAAAATGTCGGAGCGACAAAACCAAAGATTCGTTTTGGTACAAGGTTCTCCACAAATTCAACTGAAAGAATTTCCAAAACTGTAACAATGATATGTTAACGATTAAGTG
>LBNU01035314.1:99562-190909 GCA_014162995.1 Artemisia annua
ATATATATATATATATATATATATATATATATATATATATATATATATATATATATATATATATATATATATATATATATATATATATATATAGGGGGCCATTCATGTGAGAAATCTAATTTTTGTGAGAACGCGAGAAGAGATCTTAGCCATCCATCTAATCCCTCATTTTTTTAGATCTAATGGCTAAGATCAAACTTCGATTAACACTAAGTAAAGGTATTTTTTAATATACCTACTATAAAAATAAAAAAGCACACGCAACATAATAATTGAAGGTGAAACATGCATAATCCTCTCCCGGGAATAAAATATCACAGATCTTCAATCATCTCCCACTTCAGATCACTTTCATTCAACTACCGCATACACCATCGTTCAACCACCGCATATCACAATCGTTCAACCGCCGCAGATCACCGTCGTTCAACCACCACATCACCGTCATTCAACCACATCGTATAACCTTCATTCAACCACGGCATGTCACCGTCATTGAACCGCCGTATTTCACCGTCATTCAACCACCGTATGTCACCGTCGTTCAAATACAATAATCAGACTACAATAAATATGGATGAAGAAAATGTGAATTTGGATGAAATTACACAGAGGTTTAAAGTAATTGTTATATTTTGTTATTATTTAATTAATTTTTATAAAATTAGTTTAGAATTGTAAATTTTGATGCGGTTGTGAAAGATTAGGTTACGAATTAGGTGTTTGATGTTCAGAGATGATTTAGATTGCATAAGATTGCATAAATCAATGATTATTTAATATTATGAATTTAGTCACATGTGAAGAATATCGAGATTAGCGATATTTTGATCATTTAAGTATATTAAAAGTATCTTCACATGTATGTAATTTTCTCATTGATATGTAATTTTGTTTCTATGTAGTTTGAGAGGAGCATTCGTGAGATTGCTTTTCAGTGGATTGGATTAGGCTTGTAGATGATATAGGTGTTGAAAATCAAGCCACCCAAAATGCTAAAACTGTGGTGGGGTCAACTCAAAAACGTGGACCGGGTAGACGTGGTCGGAAACCACCACCTGCAGTAATATCTAAAATTACAGAAACAGATGGGAAAGATTCATCATCCGACATTGCATGGTGGCGAGGTGGTTTGCTTTCTAGAAAAGGGTTTTACCACAGAAGATGCTTAAGCATGCTGCTCGACAGGGTAAATTGAAACCACTTTAAACAATCTTTAGCTGCTTTCTTCAAGCAAACCATGTTATATGGTTTAACTGATCTTTTTACTTATTTTTCATTTGTCAAATCAGGTGGTTGTGCAATAATAAACAGTGTGCAATATATTGATGGTCTTGAGGTTCTTAAAAGAAGCAGACAATGTATCTGGCGAGCTGCAGTAGACATGAGTAAGACTGCATCGCCACTTGCTCTTCAGGTAAGATTAAATAAAAGGTTGCTTTTGTGATGTTATTAAACTTCTTTGTCTAGTTTGAAATATTTTGATGCATGTAAAGATGTGGAAAAATGGGCGGTTGAGTAAAATACAATACGGGTCAGGTAATAAAAGGGTACATTTTGTATGGTATTTTGACGCATGTAAAAGAGGTGGAAAATTGGGCAGGTGGGTAATAATTCAATACGGGTTAGGTAATAGAAGGGTACATTCTGTATGGCTTGGTTAACCTGAAGCACGTTTTCAATTTGTTCAAGCTTACTAAGTAAATGCAGTGTGTCAAATACAATTATATAGTTGTAATCTTTTAAGTATGTACATATTTTTTCTATTAAAACCATTTAGGAGCTTGTTTGCATCAATAATACATATTTTGGTGACTTTCTAGTTACGTGTTTTCTTTTTTAGCTGGTCAACCTGAATTGATCCATCTATAACTAAATGGGTAGAATTTGCCACATTTACTTGTTATTAACAACCCTTTTCTCGGTTACAACAGCTGAGGTACCTAGACCTTCATGTGAGATGGAATGAACGTGTTTGTCCTGAACAACCTCTTCAAGATGGGAAAGGTCCAGAAGCAGAAGCTTCTGCTTTTAGGAATGCTTGCATTGTCGATAAGATGCTCTCTCTGAAATGTGAGGATAATGAAAGTGAACTTTGTTGTTTCTTAAACTTGTTTGAAATTAAATTGGTAGTATCACACTTTCACTATTCTGAGTAAAATCTTCGCCTCATAAAATGGTATCGCACTTTAGCTATGAGTTTACGTGTCAGGTTAACGAAGGTGGCTAAGGTGGGGTTTCACACGTCTCTGGAAAAAAGAAAGCCACAAGGTTGGAGCCGTTGAAATTTTGCTCATTATCAATGGTATGTTTATCAATGGTATGTTTGGGCAAAAAATGTGTAACAATATCGTGCAACATTTTCTGCAAAAGTTACAGTCAGATAAACATACTATAATAATGGAGTAAAGTTGTTTTTTTGCTTGGTTTTTCCTAATAGTCAAATATCTAAGAGAAGTATCATGAAGGCAGTACACTTAAACTTGCAAAATGATGAGACTGACGGTGGAACAAGTAAGAGTAGCCACGTGGGTGGGTTGAGTAACGGTAGCAGTTCTACAGTTGGTTCAAATACTTCTGATGGTAAAGGAAGTTATTTGATATTCAACGTAGGAGATACTTTATATATTTCAGACCTTACTTTGGAAGAAAAGGTAATTATAATATCTTTAAATTTCAGATGATAAATGATATATTAGGATTGAAACTTTGACTGATGGACTATATGTTTTCCAGGATCCAGTAAAGTCAATTACTTTCGGTAACTCAAACCCTGTCTGTCATGCATTTGATTTCAAAGCAAATGATGGGCATGACTTTCTAATCGGGTTGAACTCAGGAGACGGTAATGCTTTTTCCCATATATTCTCTGTTCCAAATGGATTTTTGATATCGGATTAGTAGAGGTAATCAGCTTCCTTGCTTACTATTTAGCACATTTTTCTGTAGTATACTCAGTATCCTTGAGACTGCAATCGCAAGATGTTGGAAAGAAGCTAGTTGGTGCTCATCATTATAACAAAGATGGGGCCCTTAACAATAGGTAAGCTTTTTTATGATATGAATTTATAAACCAAAATGGTGGTTCTGCTATTTTTGTGCTGTAAATATACTATATGTAATACTAGTATGTGAATGCGACTGTTTAAGTATGCTGGTAGTTCTATTTAGTTTCTCCTTATTCAATGTTTTTCTAGTCATATACCTTTTAAATGAGTAAACAATACAAAGTATGACATACAGCTAGAGTTGACCTTAAGTTGATTTTTAAGTTGCACATAGCTATAAAGTGTTTATAGCTATCTGCTTAAGTTGATTTTTAACAGCTAGAGTTGACCTCAGTGAGGTCAGAAAGGACAAACTAAAATGATCATAAAGTGTTCGAAATTCAAATGAGAATGAGTGTGGTTTAATTGTGGTAAGGAATTCACTTTCAATTTATGTGCTATCTGCTTTCTTTTACAAGAAATAGTTTACATAGCAATAACCTCTAGATTGTCTAAATAACTAAATGAGAATCTTGTCATTAACTATGTAATGTGACATATATGAACTTTTTTTGTAAAATAGATGAAGGCGACAAAAATCCTAGGTTTGGCGGTATATAGTATAAACAAACCAGATAAATAATTGGGTTGCCACTAAAATAGTTTTGATATATGGTTGGCCTTAATGGAAGAAGTTAAAATTGTATGTTCTTCACTTAGATTATTCTAAGAAAAGTGTTGCTAAGTTGACCTAACAGTGTATTAACTCTAGGTTGGGGTAGCTGAGCTTAAGGTTGCAGTTGAAAAAACAGGAGGACTTGTCGTGCTAGCAGAAAGCTTTGGCCATTCTGTATTTAAAAATTCTCTTCTACGTGTTTTTCAGTCCGGTGACAATGACCTTGGTCTCTCATCAAAGTAAGTTTTGATTTAACTCATGCCATTTAGGAATTAGGATACTGCATGGCATTATAAGCAGGGGGTTGCTTAGACTCTTGCATGTGTTAAACTGCTATTGAGTTTTATGTTTGGTAATTTATATCAACTTTAGTTGTGTTAAGGCAGGTCAGATAACAGATAATAATGGGCTTAGGTAGAATCACGTTTTTCTTGTATGGGTTGAAATGGACAGGGCTGGGTTGGGGTGACGTGAGAACAATTTCGTGGTCCAGTTTTACTATTCTAAAATAGTTGGTGTATTAATTAAGACTACAAAAACAATATTGTTATGATAATATCTAGATCTTTGAATAAAATAGAAGGAGGTTCTAAATTAGACTTTTGGCGACTTTTACTCTTTTGATATATTCCTCTTCTAGAATTAAAGAACACGCACTATGTTCTACTATTTGAGATGAACATGACACAAATTGACCCATTTACTACTAATGGGTCGAAATGGACACCTTTAGTTTTACTTGATATTTATCTGTAAGGAAGTAATCACTTTATGCAGTGGTATATTTGAGGTGAACTTCTCAAAGGATATCAGAATTCAGGGCATTCTTGGTCCATGCGCGTCACTTGAAAAGGTTGATTTAGTGTTCTATTAAGTAATTGACTCTACATCCATTAACCGACCTTGTTGACTGATTCTTATTTTTGTGCAGAAAGGTCCTTATGCTCCGACACTACTATTGGTCAAGGGGGTACAACCCCATGGAAGATGTGTGGACTTGACAAATCAAGATGTTATTGGTCAAGCTGCCAACAATCAATTTTATTTCCAATCTTTGACTTAGTATGTGCTTATTCGATTCTTTTTAATTGGTTATGCCTTATGAGCCCCTGTGGCTTGTAAGTAGAATATTTATTGACTTTACATGAATAATTTGCTGCAGTTATCAGCATAGCAATGGAAATATGCGGCTTCGGGCTACCACTCTTTCGAGAAGATGGGTCACCGGGCCACCCGGGCCTGGAAACATAAAGGCAAGTTTGTTATTGACCATATTTGTGATTATATCGGAAGTGTAGGAAAATCTATATAGTTTTGTGGTATTGTTTATATACTTTTTTTATAGCATCCCGTCGCATAATGTAGTACTTTTCCCGGCTCATGAAATAGCATTATTTTCTTTTGTGGAAAGATTCCAAGTGCTAATTCTTTTGTTATTAGTAGTGTTTTTTCTTCATATCTTACAACTTCGCATTTCAGCTTTTTTTTCAAGTGTTTCAAGCATTTGATATATGTTAATTTTAATGTCCTTATATATGAAAAACTTGGTTTTGATCTCTAGGATTTTGTTGCTGGTAGCAGGCCAGCTTAAAGAAGAGGAAAAGACAATGAAGCAGATTATGCAAGCCATGAAAGAACAAGCTTTACTCGATAAAGAAGAGACTGAGAGAAATGCAAATCTTAACTTTGCAGACAAAGCAAGAGACCCATCCGACCCCGGATACATACTAATGAATGATTTATACATGCACGTATACATTTTTTTTGGCATGTTAATAAAAATTTTTCCCTGGTAAACACTAGTAAATAAATGTACATTATATGAGCATATACAATTTTCTTCGCATGTGCATAACACTAGTAAGCACACACATTTATACGTGACAATATATTTTTTTCTCTTTCGAGTGTGAATGAACACTAGTAAATACAAGTATATTTATAAATGAGCATATGCATTTTTCTTCACGTGTGAATAAACTTTCTTTCACTAGTAAATAAACGTACGTTTATACATGACAATATTTTTTTTTCTTCTCGTGTGAATAAACTTTTATACACTGGTACATTTATACATGAGCATCTAATACTTTTTTCTTCATGTGTGAATAAACACTAGCAAATACACATACATTTATAGATGAGCACATACTTTTTTCTTCGCATGTGAAAAAACTTTATTCACTAGTAAATACACGTACATTTATACATGAGCATATACCTTTTTCTTCACTAATAAATACGAGTACATTTACACATGAACATATACTTTTTTTTCGCAT
Source organism: Artemisia annua (assembly GCA_014162995.1). Taxonomy (NCBI): domain Eukaryota; kingdom Viridiplantae; phylum Streptophyta; class Magnoliopsida; order Asterales; family Asteraceae; genus Artemisia; species Artemisia annua. Next base: position 105,508 of record LBNU01035314.1, read on the forward strand.
GTGAATAAACACTAATAAACAAACGTACATTTATACATGAGTATAGATTTTTTTTTCTTCATCCGAACATTCGCTAGCTGGCAACACAACTTTTACCACCCAAAAAAAGATCTCAAGTGATTAGGCGGGGACAGGATTCGAACTTGTAGTCTTCGGTCTTTTTCATTCCGTCGAAAATCTATTTTAATAAACGCTAGAAAATAAATGTACATTTATACATGAGCATATAAGATTTTATTCGCGTGCGAATAAACACAAGTAAGTATACGTACATTTATACATGACAATATACTTATTTCTTTGTGCGTGAATGAACACTAGTAAATACACGTACATTTATACATGAGAATATAGTACTTTTTCAATTTTCACAAATTTTCACATGTGAAAAAAAATTCACAAATTTTCACATGTGAAAATTTTCAATTCACATGTGAAAATTTTCAATTTTCACATGTGAAAAAAAATTTCACAAATAATCACATGTGAAAATTTTCAATTTTCACATGTGAAAAAAAATTTCACTTGTGAAAATTTAAAATTTTCAAAAAAGATATTTTCTGAATTTTTTTTTCGAAGTTAAAATTTTCGAATTTTTTTCTTCACATGTGAAAAAAAATTCGTCACATGTGAAAAATTTTCGATTTTTTTTTTTAATTTTTTCACAAGTGAAAATTTTCTTAATACTATATTATAATACATGGATAATCCAAGCCTAACTCCTAACCAAAAATTAAGATAAGGAGCTCAATGATGGAATCACATGTGTCACTTCTTAACAAAATAAGACCCGGTAAAATTAATACCCAAGAAAAGCAATACAAATAAACTTTGATGACAAACATACCTAATTAAACTGTGTACAATACTAGCATGATAAAATCAATACAAAAAATAGCATATGTATTCCAATTAGGAAAATGAAGACCAAGTGTGACTCAATCCAACATACATGAAACTAAGTTCAAAGTGACTTCTGGAATCAAAACTTGCCACTTCAAGTGACATCCACAAATAAATGACCAGCAATTACATGCCACAAATAATACTACAGAAAACAGATATCCATGTGATTCATAAAGTCTCATTCATTTCCAGTTCCTCCGGGAAACACGCTGAGATTATGCAATGAATGCTTCTCAACACCACCGAACTTTTCAAATCAGCAAGTCAGACAAATTCTTCCACCCCTAGTAAGATTGTTCCTCTAAATTCTTGCTTCAATAGATTAGGAAGTGTCACCAAATTTAAGGAAAGTCACGCTGCAATAACCAATAACAATTGTTTTTCTCGGCAAACAACTCTGAAGATAGATGCATAAAAAGTCTCTCAAACTAAGTCAAAACATACGGTAATTGCGGTGCGTAAGGGGGTACCATTAACTTACCCTAGGTCATCCAAAAAAAACTACCTAAAACATGTAATCTGACCCCAAGACAATCACATAACTAAATGCAGAACCTGCTTATCTCAACATTGAAAAGTGAGTATTGATCTATTTCAATAAGCTAAGTTGTTCCAAAGGAAGATCCAAACACCCAGATGACTGGAGAAAGTACAAGTAGAGCTCAGGATTTGTAGGAGGTTGAACCTTGAAGGTACTGACAAAGTGACAAAGTTAAGCCTAAAACTGCATGGAGGTGTAAGCATCATGAGCTAACATATCAAAAAGATTTCTGGTCACTTGCCATCAACAGAGTAAATGAGTTGATCTAACTGATATTGATTAGTTTGTTGGAACAAATTTGGGTTTATCAGTAAAGGTCAACGGGAACTATCATTGTTGCTGAAAGACTAAGAGTAAACATGTGTTGTGGCTTCTGAGATGCAAGGACAAGAGTAGGAAGACTGATTCATGATTCAAACGAGAATGATGTCAACTTTTGGGTTATTGGCACTAGTATTTTGCACTGGGTTATTTTAGTTCAAATGAAATTTAAACCCCAAGAAATTTTTTCAAGTAGTATACTAGAGTATGCAGCGCAAAGAATTTCCAGAATTATACATTAATCATTAGCGGCGTTGCTTATTCACCAAGTAAACACTCATTTAATATGACTTGAACAAGACCGAAAAAGTGTGACCAGTATGTGTTTTTGCTATTTAGGTTGCTATTTTCCATATGGCTCTACTTCAAGTGAAGAAAAACTAATTTTTTGCTATTTAGGTCAGCAATGTTTAATATTATTAAGCTCTTAGTTTATTAATAATGCTTATAAACACTTTTCAATATTTAATAAAGTGTGGCCAGTATTATTAAGTCAGTACCTTATTTCAAAGTGGAAGTATTTAGATATTGTATTACACTTGAACAACACCGAACTTCAAGTGACTTGAAGTTTACATGATCAAAGAGATCTAATTATCGCAACATCAAACAGCTAAAGCACGCCTAAACAGTCTCATTAGTCTGTTTCTTTCTTGTAATTGGTTATCTGATTCTATCACATAATCACTTGCAAAACTTAATGCCAAACACACCCTAAGCATAATTCAGTGACTATGAGGTTACCCATAAGGTAGTGACATAACTGTAAAGGAGCTATAACCTTTTGAGAATATTATCCAAAATTAAAAGAGCATCATATGTAGTGGATAGGTAGATAGTTTAGGGACTTGCTGAATATACCTGTAAAGATCCACCATCATCTTTAGAAGATTTAATGAAAATTCCTGATAGTGTCGGCAATATCTCACGTGCAGAGGACCTTAACACATCAAGATTACGAGCTGCAACTTCTGAAGTGTAGCGGGAAACTGCACGTTGTTCACAAATGCTGAGTTCCTTACCAGAGGGTTCATTTTCCCCTTCAATCACTTCTTTATTTTGTCGAATGAGAATCTGCAGACTGGAGCAGATTACTCCACGCAAATTAGGTTGCTCCTGAAGGGCACGGCATAATGCCTTTTCCAGATCCTTGAAACTCTCATCAGTATCCAGTGGATAGTTGAAAAACGAAGGCAACAAAGACCATATAGAGATACAAGACCATCAATGCTCCTGGCCGAATGAATTCTACATTCTTGCTCATGCTGGTGCAAGGGAGCATGTAAGTACCAAATACACTGAATGGAACATGAAAGAGAAGAAAAAGAATACTAGTACCTTTGCAGATTTCAGCTTCAAGACTCGAACTGTATCCAGTAACGATTCATTAAAAAAGCTTAAACTAGCACCTACTATATTCTGTTTCAGGATAGGGAAAAGCCATACGTTGGCATCAGAGAGGTCTTGTGCTTCTACATTCAAAGGTAGAAACTTTAAGAATGTTTCGGGCCCTAATGCGACTAAAGCTGCGCCCATGCAATCATGCAACTGCAAACACAAAAGGCAATAGTAGCGCGTTAGTGTGTTGATAAAAACAAGAAAAAACTGAAAAGACAAGGTTTTTCAGACAAACAAATTACCTGTTTCCTGTAAGGAAAATCTTCATCTGGCAACTTTTGTATGTCTTCCAAGCTCTTAACGGCACCTTTAAAAAAGTAGGAACTAAACTCACATGAAAGAGCAGGGTCAAGACTTGAGATTAATCACTTGAAGTTGACGATGTGTCAGTCAGATAAGAGTTTAGTTATAAAAAGAAAGCTAAGATTACCTAATTTATCAAACATTGCTGCCACAACTTAAAATGACATGTCCCACGCGGCAGCATAGCTATAATCAAGTAAACTTTCAACAGTTGCACAAAGTTTCTCAATGATGGTCGGCCCAGTTTTTCTCGCACTCCCACTTGTCATAATCTGATCTACACCTTGTTTGATCAAGATGTCATCAATGCACGTATGTATTAAGCTCTTGAATGCCTCCATAGCAACAGCCAAAGGCTCCTCATGTTCAGACGCTAATATATCTGCCATCACAAAGTCAGAAACATAAGTATTCATTTATGCACCACAGTATTCAATTTTAAAATTTTCAAAAGACAAACCTTTGAATGCACTGAAGACAACTGGAAGCTTAACGACACAAGTCTGGCGGTTAAGAGAAAACACTTTTTTCATATTGGCATCCAACAAACGGGCAGTGAACGTCATGCTGTCACCGGACATTTCATTTGAGGAAACAGAGATGGCCAATGAGCATAAAAGATCCATCAATGCTTCAGGAGAGACTTGTAGAGTTGGTTGGATGCAAAGTAAATACAACGGATCGGTAATCCTGCGTGTAGCTGCCGTTTGGTGCAGTGCGAGAAGAGACTTAAAGTAATTCAAGATCTTGTTGATGAACTTGACGGACATAAGCGGAAGAATGTCCTTTAGAGCGTCCAAAACATACAAGACCTCGAGAGCTTTAGAAGAGGAACTAGCAGCAGTTTCTTGACTATTATTGTTTGAGGAGGAGCCTCCGGCGAGTAGAAGAAACCTTTCAAAGGTAGTTGCAGTGGCCTCACTAGCAGGTCGCAGCAATGGCATGTTTTGGAAAGCCTGCATAACCTCATGGAGACAAACATGAGCTTGCCGTCTAACCTGTTATAATAAGACATTTAATGATTATTATTAAGTAGTTATTCACTAGCTAACTAACTAGGGTATATTTGGTAGCAAGCGTTTTGGACAAATTGTTTGTTTGGAAACAATTAGCAACTAGCATTCCTAATTTTTCTAAACGCTCCAAATCAAAATGCTACTTCTAGTAGCATTTACAAGCAACTAGCAGTTTCACATACTAATTATTTCTATATACAGTAGCTATGTTATCAAACACTTTATCAAGACAAATAGCTACTTGCGTTCTGCTAAGCATCCTCTACTTGCTTTGGCGCTGGGTCCGCCACTGCTCAACAGTTTCTTATAGTACGGTGATTTGCTCTGCCTATGTTTCTCTTATTAATAAGTACTTATAAGCTGCTTAATAATTAGCACTTCTGGATAGTGTGTTTGGTGTTACTTTCTTATTACCAAAATTGTCATTAAACATTCAAATTACGTCCCAATATATAAAACTTGTTGATGTGTAAACACCCTAACAATTACCAAAATATCCCTGCGACATTAGCAAATGGATCGTGAAAGGTAAATTGTTCATATGGTGACTGACAAGTACAGTAATTAAGTATGCTGTCAATATTTAACTCCATACGTCACTACAATTAACATAAAATTGCTAATAGAACAAAAATATGCCATCGGTACAGTAGTTTACTGATTCATAACACTCTTAATATATGAATCTCTAATAATTTGATAAACGATAATCATTCGTAAGCATTGGGATATCAAAATGTAAAATTCTAACTGGAGAAATATAAACTAGTCCGCAGATCCTAAAATCAACATTTTCGTAATCTACAATCAAACAATACACTATAATCACTCATAATCATTTTTCTAATATCAAATTTTGTTAGTAACACATCTCTATATAGAGATAAAAGCTACTCCTTACATCAGTGCAATAAACATAAACTCGTTAACAAAACAACAAAAAACCTCAACAGCCTTTGATACTAGTGTAATTTACTGATTCAAAATACTCTTGACCTATATATCTAGAAAAAGCTGGTTTTTGTTGCTTATAAAATAAGTATTTATAAACTGTTTAAAAATAAAGGCTTGAGGAAATAGTGTTTGGCATTGCTTATTTTGTAAAAAAAATTAATAACTGGTTGAACATTTTAATCCAAATAAAATGTGTTAGAAAAAAAGGTAATGATGATCTCATCTTATAATTATTAACAGCTTATTTTGTAAAAAAAATATAATAACTGGTTGAATACCTTCACATGTGAAGAAATTTGCTTATAACATCTAATGCCTTGTTAGATATGACAATACCTTATTTCTTCACATGTGAAGGTATTTGATACCTTATTTGAAGCCTCTAAAAACTCAATACCTTATTTCAAGCCATCGACGCAAATCAAGTTGTAAGCAAATTTCTTCACATGTGAGGGTATTCAATACCTTATTTCTTCACATGTGAGGGTATTCGACACCTTATTTCTTCACATGTGAAGGTATTTGATACCTTATTTCAAGCCACATACAAGACATAACCATAAGTACTATCAAGACAACTAAAATAACAGTCGTGAATCAGCAGAAAAGTTCACAGCTTGCGAAATATTGGTTCAGGCATTTCATCAAATAGTTGGAATGCATAATAAACTAAATGAGAAAATATCTAATTATAAACACCGATTATAAAAAAGCAATATTCGAATTAAACCCCAATTGTAAACATCTGAATAACGAAAGTGTAAGAGTTTAACCTTTTTAAGAGCCAATTTTAACCTAATAACCTCCAAATTACAAAAGCAGACGACTATAAGCTCAAGGAGATGATGGAGATCAGAAAGGTGTTGCTATGGCGGCGATTGGTCCTCTAACAGTGGTGGTCGGTGGAGATTGGAGGCGATGGTAGTCGGTGGAGAGCATTCAAATTAGTTGAGAAATCGCATTTGGGTGGAGATCCGGTTCTATAATGACCAACAAAAACGTGACTGTGTTTTTTTAGGGATAGAGAGAGAAATCAGATACTTTTCTTCAGGGGTGGGAACAAATGAAAATAATTGAGTTAGACCCCTATGATTTGGGTGAATATTTACAAAATTGCCATTCCGCCCAAATTGATTTTATGATGAGATTGATTTGATCCTACGGTCTAGATTTCCTCTCACGTTCTCACATAAATTTGATTTCTCATTTGAACGCTCCACTATATATATATATATAATCTATATAGTATATTATATTATTGATATATCATAATATATCTATATATATATATATATATATATAAAAATCTTTTCTAATTACTTTCAAAATTTATACAAGTTTTTATATACGTTTTATTACACATTTTTATATAGGTTTTTATGCACATTTTTATTTACATTTTATACACACATTTTACACACGTTTTTATATACGTTTTAATCTATGTTTTTATCTAGGCTTTTATATATGTTTTTATATGCGTTTTATCTACAATTTTATCTAACGTTTAATATACATTTTTATCTAAGCTTTTATATACGTTTTTATCTATGTTGTATATACGTTTTTATTTACGTTTTTAAAAACGTATATAAAACGTAGATAAAAACGTATGTAAAACATATATAAAAGAGTAGATAAAATTGTATATAAAAATGTATATAACAACGTTGATAAAAACATAGATATATAAAAAAAATGCATACACAAACGTATAATAAAACGTAGATAAAAACGTATGTAAAAACGTAAATAAAAACATAGAGAAAAATATGTGTATAAAACGTGTATAAAAATGTGCATAAAAATTATATAAAAACGTAGATAAAAGTGTAGATAAAAACGTGTATAAAATATATATAAAAGCCTAGATAAAAACATAGATTAAAACATAGATAAAAACATAAGTAAAAATGTATATAAACATGCGTATAAAAACTATTGGACTAAAAGTGAATCACTCGACAAACCACAAGGACCAAAAATAATGTAGTTAACTCTTTTAATTAACAATATAAATGAAAAGACAAAAATGCCCTCAGATTTAACGGTCAAAATTGGTCAAACAAATGGTGGACCAAAAGTGTTACGGGTCAGCGGATATTGGACAAGATCCGTTACTTTTCAAACTATTGGACCAAAATCGTTATACCCGGTAAACCACGAGGACCAAAAATGTAGTTAACTCTAACTAAAATAATAATTAACTATAAAATAAATAAGCAATAAAAAGTAAATAAGCAAATAAAAGTAAGGTTTGTAAACAGTTGGATGAAAAGCAATCCCTCCCGGCTCCGGATATATTCATATGACTAAGTCACGAATTATTAATAGGGTAAATTACCTGAAAATGTATTTAACTTGCCACTTTTTACCATTGTATGTAGCATTCTTTTTTTTTCCCCAATCTGTCAATGAACTTGCAAAATCCGTTCATTGCGTGTAGCGGTGACTTGTTTAACCTGCTGGGGCAGGTTAAACTAACGATCGTTATATTTATCATTGCAATGTTAGTCCTTTAGACTAACGATCGTTTATCATGGCTACATACAATGACAAAAAGTAACAAGTTAGATGACTTTTATTATTTTTAAAATTTATGTACGTTTTTACACGTTTTTGCACACATTTTTATACACGTTTTTATACACATTTTTATACACGTTTATACACACATTTTTATACACGTTTTTATGCATGTTTTTATACGGATTTTTATACACACATTTGTATCCACGTTTTTATGCACGTTTTTAAAATATTTCAATACAGACATTTTTATACATTTTCGTCTGTTTTTTTACGTTTTCGTTTTTTTATGTTTTCACACGTTTTTTTACGTTTTCGTCCGTTTTTTACGTTTTCGCCCTTTTTTTACGTTTTCGCCCGTTTTTTTATGTTTTCGTCAGTTTTTTACGTATTCGCCCGTTTTATTACGTTTTCATCAGTTTTTTACGTTTTCGCCCTTTGTTTATGTTTTCGTCCGTTTTTTTACGTTTTCGCCATTTTTTACGTTTTCGTCTGTTTTTTTACCTTTTGGTATGTTTTTATACGTTTTCGTCCGTTTTTTTACGTGTTCGCTGTTTTTTTACGCTTTCGCCTGTTTTATTACGTTTTCGCCTGTTTTTTAATGTTTTCGTCTGTTTTTTTACGTTTACGCACTTTTTTTACGTTTTCGTTCGTTTTTTTACGTTTTCGTCTTATTTTTTATATTTTAGCCCGTTTTTTATGTTTTCGACCCTTTTTCACGTTTTCGCCTATTTTTTTATGTTTTCGTCCATTTTTTTACGCTTTCGCCCATATTTTTACATTTTAGTTCGTTTTATTACGTTTTTGCCCTTTTTTTACGTTACGTAAAAAAAACAGACGAAAACGTAAAAAAACGGATGAAAACGTAAAAAAGGGCGAAAACGTAAAAAAACGGACGAAAACATAAAAAACTGACGAAAACATAAAAAAACGGGCAAAAACATAAAAAAAAATAAAAAAAAAATATAAAAAAAAAACAAAAACAGACGAAAACGTAAAAAATAGGGCGAAAACGTAAAAAACAGACGAAAACGTAAAAAAAAAAGAGCGAAAACGTAAAAAAAACGGGCGGAAACGTAAAAAACAGACGAAAACGTATAAAAATGTATGTATTGAAATATTTTATAAACGTGTGTAAAACCGTGCATAAAAACGCGTGTATAAAAACGTGCATAAAAACGTGTATACAAATGTGTGTATAAAAATCCGTATAAAAACATGCATAAAAACGTGTATAAAAACGTGTGTGTAAACGTATATAAAAATGTATATAAAAACGTGTATAGAAATGTGTGCAAAAACGTGTAAAAACGTACATAAATTTTAAAATAATAAAAGTCATCTAACTTGTTACTTTTTGTCATTGTATGTAGCCATGATAAACGATCGTTAGTCTAAAGGACTAACATTGCAATGATAAATCTAACGATCGTTAGTTTAACCTGCCCCAGCAGGTTAAACAAGTCACCGCTACACGCAATGAACGGATTTTGCAAGTTCATTGACAGATTGGGAAAAAAAAGAATGCTACATACAATGGTAAAAAGTTGCAAGTTAAATACATTTTCAGGTAATTTGCCCTTATTAATAATGTTTGCTTTGTATTAATTGAAAAGGACAATTTTGGGCACAAGTTATATTCACTACAGGAATCGTCTTAATCACTAAACTAGTTGGACTCGGCACGACTCATTGACTAGCAATAACATGTCTTATAATAATCATATCAATTAATTTCATAATTACTCAAATGAACAATTATGGGTATAAATTATGTTTACCATACGACCGTCTTAACCACTATACTAATTAGGTTCGGCACGAATCGTTGACTCGCAATAATATGTCTTGCAATAATTCAATCAAATAATTATGCTATAATATTAAATCTAACAAATGATATGCATTAAAATTATATGAATTAATATTTGACAAACAAAATAAAATTCGTAAACATGATCAAACCAAATATATTTTTTACCGGGAGAGATTACAAAAGGCTTAGCCGCGCATAGGGGTGTTATCGGGTCGGGTTATCGGGTCTTGTCGGGTCGGGTGAGTCGGGTTTTGGTTAGAAACAAACTAACCCGCAACCCGACCTGATAAGGAGTCGGGTTATCGGGTTCGGGTGACAATCGGGTCGGGTGTTGTCGGGTCGGGTGATTCGGGTTATATATAATAGGAGCCTAATGTTACATAAATTTACTAGTAGGCAATATATGTAATTCACTGCCATGAATTCCTTATACAAACAAACAAAGAAATGGTAACTCGCATCTTTACGTCTGAGATTATCTAATATAAAGAACGATGATATTCTAAAGAAATATGGACATAATTTTTGTCATATGAATTAGTAAATTACAACCATTTTTATTTTTCATATACAAACTAACCTTCCTTGCAAAAGCACTTCACAACCATTCATATATTTGATACACAAAATTCATTAATCTCTAACTTACTTGCTCATGGCACAACCAATAATACAAGAAACACCAAGATGACATACAACCAGTACCAAGCAAAAAATCTCCAGCAACTACAACAACAATAATATAGAGTTGAAACAGTAAGCATGCCAAGAAAATAACAGTAAGCACCAAGTTGAAACGATTATTGCAAAGAAAAAATGTACAACAAACCAATATTCCATGCAACCTTTATGCTTATTGGCTTTTAAAACTTTACTGAAAACAAATTATATCACCTTTTCGGGTCTTATCGCGTTGACCCGATAACCCGATATGGTAAATAATTTCACCCGAGCCTGACCCGATAACAATATCGGGTTATCGGATTCGGGTCAAAACAACCTGACAAGATTTTTCAACCTGATTTAACCCGACCCGATAAGCCTTATCGGGTTTGGGTCGGGTCAACCCGGCCCTACTGACACCCCTAGCTGCGCATCACTATCGTAGATATCATATTTATTCTAGAGTAAAATACATCGTTGGTCCCTGAACTTTCCACAAAGCATCGCCATGCACCTTAACTTTTTAAAAACACCGTGCGTCCCTCCCCAAGTTTTTTCAGGCCGATTGCGTCCCTTGACCCGTTTTCCGTCGGACAACGCCGTTTTCTGCCGTTACAGTTTGTAGCACAAGGGTAATATCATCATTATGTATTACCGTGTATCTCGACTCCGTATTACTTACACATTTCATATCCCTCTTCCCGCCCCATAAACACATAGACGGCCTCTTTTATTCGTCACAAAACTTTTGTTACAATAATTATCAATTCACAAACCCTCATTGCATGTTATTGTGGAATTTTTGTTAATTCAAAAACATGGAATTTACTCTATGGAAAGTAAGAAGAGATCCAGGTTATCGAGTTGATGATACCGTTCTGTGCAACTCGGCTAAGAAAAAATACGGTACGTTTTGTTGCTATAATCGTTGGATTTTCTAATTGGGGTATATTTCAATTTGTTATTAAGGTTTGATAATGAATGTCCTTTGGTCTGTTGATATGGTTTCAAGTGGTAGATCTAATATGTTTAGCATGAGGGTTCATCACAATGGTGTTTTTAAATACTGGCCTGGTAGAGTTTACGATGGAGGTATGGAAAGTTTAGTTGATTTGGTTGACGTTGATAGTGTGTCAGTTGAAGAGTTGGATGTTCTAATGTATGAATTGGGTTACGACCTAGGTCAAAAAAATTACTACTACTTTGTTAAGCCTGGTAGTAATTTAGACGATGGTTTGTATAGCTTAAGTGAGGCTGCCAACTTAGAAATATTGAAAGATGTTGTTCAAGAACATAAGATGATAGAAGTTTATGTTGAAAACGGTAAGACAAGTTTGGATGTTGATGAAATGTCACCAAAGTCAATTAGGACAATTATTTCTCAAGTGGATGCATCAAAGAAGAATGCAACCCTTGCTATTGTTCCATGTTGCTCACAAAATATGTTCTTAGAAAGCATAGTTAAAAAGCCTGTGGTAGAGGGTTTAAGTGAAGCCATACAACCACCTTTGGAAGTCAATATTTGGTAGAATTTAGTGAGTGGCTAGAAATTGAACCCTTGATGACCATAGACCCACCTATTCAGCATATGCAAAAACATAGCGCTGGTAGTGTTGAACATAGCCAAAAAGACAGTCTGGCTGGTCTTAAAAATAGCCACATAGGTAGTCCTGTTTCTGTTGACCATACCAAAAAGGATAGTCCGGTTTGTGTTAACCATAGCCAGAAAGGTAGTCCGGTTTTTGTTGACCATAGCGAAAAAGGTAGTCCGGTTAGTGTTAACAATAGCCAGAAAGGTAGTCCTGTTTCTGTTGAGCATATTCAAAAAGATAGTCCGGTTAGTGTTGACCAAGAGGTTCCTCAGCAAGACGAGGAAATGCATACACCTGTCGATCATATGCAAAAAGGTAAATGTATAAACTTAAGTGACTCTGATGAAGAGCTAGGTGATGAAAATGTGAGTGAAACAGATAATTGGGAGAGTGATGTCGATGATACTGAGGAGAATGATGATGGAAACATTATTGTGGATGAAGAGAATATTTTTGATGAGCCTGATCTTGAGTTTAAATTGTTCAAATTGAGTGACGAGCCACCTATACCCAGTATAGGTAGCTCTAACCAAATACCAGATGATTATTTTCAGAAAAATGAGATAGACGAGCTGTTGAATGATGGGGACTTTGCAAGTGGTTCTGATAATGAGGTTGAGTATGTAGTAAGGAAGAAAAAGATGAGGGCATACAAGAAACAAAAGTTACTTGCGGCACAACATGAAGAAGACGAAGTCTTTTTTTTCTCTGGTCAAACCTTCATAACTGCTAAAGAAGTGAAAGATAAGATCAACCTGCATTCAATACAAACTCGGAGGAAATTGCAACTCATTAAGAATGATTGATGTGTGTTATTTTACACATGTTTTTGACCTTAGTTTAAGTGTAGAAAAGACCAAAAACTAACATGAAACGCCAAAGATATAGTGTTTTTGTGTTTGTGACTGTGCAGGAAAGGATATTGCATAAATGGCACGAAAACCGACCAAAAAGCCCTAAAAGAGCACGAGATTTGGAAAAGAGTCAAGAAGCCGAGTCAAAGATGAAATTTACTCAAGAAAAGCCCGTGACGATGTTTTCATTACTTAAAGGCTCGTGAATATGAAAGAGATACTTAATCGAAGATTAAAGATGATTATCATGTATAAGCTTCCCAAACTCGAGCAAGTGGTCACTTTTATATCGTTGAAGACTTTATGAAGACTCGTTAACATATTCCTCAAGTTTACAAGGAGTTAAGTTTACTTTTTAGAAGTTGTTTANAATGATAGACAAAGAATTAGGGCTAGGTGTATCGGAACAATACCAGCGTGTGGTAAAAGTGGTTGTATTGGATTTGGAACAGTACCAAAGAGGAAAACTGGTGCGTTAACTAGAGGTCGCGGAAAGGATGTATATTTGCGATCAGAAAAGGAGGAACCAACACAGTGCCCATGGTTTTTGTATGTAGCAAAAGATACATCTAAAGATGTATGGATTGTTAGAACTTACATGGGTGTACATAAATGTTTGCATTCAAGAGAGATCAAAGCTTGTGACTACAAGTTTCTGTCAAAGCAAATACTTGACCAAGTTCAAGTGAATCCAGATATACCAATCAGGGCTGTTCAAGATCAACTCACTAAACAGTTTGCAGTCCAAGTGTCTTTGCAAAAGGCATTAAGGGCAAAAAAACAAGGCAGAAATTGACATCAGGGGTGATCATAGGCAGCAATATACCATTTTGCGGGACTATGCTGCAGAATTGCAGGAAACAAATCCTAATACAACAGTTAGGATAGGTGTGCAAATTGCGTTAGATCCATCAAGTCCACCAAGAGTTTTCAAGAGGATGTACGTTTGCTTAGGTGCTTCGAAGGAAGGATACAAAGCTTGTCAAAGAGAGTTGTTGGGATTAGATGGTGCTTTTATGAGGGGTCCTTTTCCTGGTCAGCTTCTTACAGCTTTTGGTATTGATAGCAACAACGGAATATACCCTTTAGCCTATGCTGTTGTTGAGGCTGAAAACAAAGATTCATGGATTTGGTTTCTTGATTGTCTAGCGGATGATCTTGACTTGCAACCAAATTCACACTACACTTTTATCAGCGACAGACAAAAGGTGATGTTAATTAATAATTGATTACATTCGGTTATATAATTCATAATTGATTGGTTTAATAGTAATGGATTGATGTTACTGTTTCTGCAGGGTATAATTCCAGCTTTAGCAACGGTCTTTTCTAGTGCGGAACACAGATTCTATTTGAGGCACATCCATGAGAACATGAAATTGCAGTGGAATTCTGCAGAATACAAGTCACATTTGTGGAGATGTGCATCAGCAACAACTGTGGAACAATTTGAGGCAGCAATGCTTGCCTTCAAGAGTTTTAGCGANACAAAAGGTGATGTTAATTAATAATTGATTACATTCGGTTATATAATTCATAATTGATTGGTTTGATAGTAATGGATTGATGTTACTGTTTCTGCAGGGTATAATTCCAGCTTTAGCAACAGTCTTTTCTAGTGCGGAACACAGATTCTATTTGAGGCACATCCATGAGAACATGAAATTGTAGTGGAATTCTGCAGAATACAAGTCACATTTGTGGAGATGTGCATCAGCAACAACTGTGGAACAATTTGAGGCAGCAATGCTTGCCTTCAAGAGTTTTAGCGAACCTGCACATGCTTGGTTAAGTAAGATACCACCAGCCCATTGGTCAAGGTCACATTTTTCAGGTAATAAACAAATCTGTGTTTATCAACAATGTTCAACATATTTTTATGTATTACTAAGACATGTATTATACACTTGTTAGGGAGATCTCATTCCGACGTGTTACTTAATAACATGTGTGAAGTGTTTAATGGGAAACTTCTGGGAGGTAGGCACCAACCTATCTTTACTGCTTTAGAATATGTTAAATCATATTGTACGAAGAGAATAGTAAATGTTATGGATACAATTGAAAAGTGTTCGGGACCATTTACACCAAAGGCAACGCGCATGTTAGACTTCAATAAGAAAGAGGCTCTTAAATACAGCGTTTTAGGGATTGAAGNGTAGGCACCAACCTATCTTTACTGCTTTAGAATATGTTAAATCATATTGTACGAAGAGAATAGTGAATGTTATGGATACAATTGAAAAGTGTCCGGGACCATTTACACCAAAGGCAACGCGCATGTTAGACTTCAATAAGAAAGAGGCTCTTAAATACAGCGTTTTAGGGATTGAAGGAGATAACTATCAGGTTAGTGGGTGGGCCGAAACACGGTTGGTAAATGTTAAAGCCAGGTCTTGTAGTTGTAGAAAATGGGAGCTTACAGGTATTCCATGTAAACATGCTATTGTAGCCAACAGGTATATGAGGTCCAATGGACTCGAAGTAGGAACTGTAGAATCATGGGTTCATCCTTGTTACTTGTTTAAGACATGGGCGGAAACATACAGACACCACATCCAACCCATCAGGGGATTTCCACATTGGAAAAAATCAAATGTGCCTACAACCATTGCTCCACCTAAACATCATAAACCGTTGGGTAGGCCACGAAAGAAGAGAACTAGGGCTTTTACAGAAAATGATGATACTGATAAAGAAGGTAAGTTGTCACAGTCAAGTAGGAGTGTTGTTTGTGGAATTTGTGGCAATGCTGGACACAACAAGAAAACATGTCTTGGGCAAGGAGGTGTTACTGGAAGTCAAGCCAGTACACAAAAGTCTCAAAAAACAGGTTCATCCCAGCCAAAAGTTTCATCACAGAAGAAGAGAAAGGGTAAATGTAACAACTTTGAAGGAACTGCACAAGCCCAAAGTCAAACTGAAGGTCAATCTCAAAGTCATGTGCATGAAACCCGTGGTAATGCTCAAAGTCATATTCAAGCAACTGTGGACCCGTGTCAATCTGGAAGTCAAGTTAATGCTGCTTCTGGTGGGTCTCCAAATCATGGCTGGACTAGGAAGAAGATTATAGCAGCAAAAATGGCTTCGCCACAGAAGAATGTTGCCTAAGTATTTCAAATACAATGTTTTTCATCGACTATGTAATTCGTAGACTATATTTTCAATGCTTTAACAATGTGTGTTTCTGAAGTATGTACACTACTGAATTTTATGCATTTGGAAATATATCCATTTTGCATTATGTTAGATATCATCTCATGTTACTGTGTGGGATTAATTGATGTTCAACTGTATCCATTTGCCATTTTTTTTCGAGTTTCTACCAGTTGTTGCAACTTCATACACATACTTATAAATGTTGACTTTAAGAAAGTCAATTACTACTTAACCAATAAAAGCAGCCATTACCATATTTATAGCCATATCCATGGACCAAAATTGATGAAGTCAAAGCTTTGTACAAGTCAACCTACATTAACCCTGCCTAAAGAAACTAAACAAACTACTGTAGATTCATACCACTTGCAGACTTGCTACTAGAAAGCTTTGCAAAACACAAAAGACCTGTCTTTCTAAAGACACTACATACACCATATGCAAACTAAAACGATGAGTATCCACGAGACAACACACAAGTTCCTCAAGCGGCAAACTTTCTCCTTCTCCAGATGGAGCTCAGCTACAGCTGCTTGGTGAGCAGCCTCTAGCTCGATTGCATTGTCTCGAGCGTTGACGGCCTCCAATGTCTCCGCCATGAGGCCTGCTTGGCATTCTTGTAATGCCGCCTCATTACGGTCAATGTGTCTCCTCAAGTAGAGGATCACCTCCTTTGCTCTTGGTGGCATTGGTGGATCGTACCACCCATTGAATGGACATGTGGATCCCTAAAAATTAATAAGCTAAAATCAAGACTTTGACGCTTAAACTCGTAACTTGAACATAAACATGTAATCAAAAACAGCCATTAGATTAAAACATTGATTAAAGTAAACGTGGCATTTTAACTTAATGCAACCCAACCATGAACGAACCTCCACCGGACAATCATAATAACGCCTTCCGGCGTTCACATTATTCCAACAGGTCCTTAGAACCGCCCGCCTGCCACATCCGCATCGCGCCATTGTTAAGATTTGATCGGAACTATTTAGGATAAGATTTGATGATAGAGAGGAGAGTTTAAGGATGAGTAGTGAATAAGTTTCGCTTTTATTAACATTTAATTACGGTAGCTGCTACAAATGCCGAGATACACAATAATACATAATGACGATATTACCCTTGTGCTAAAAACAAAATGTAACGGCAGAAAACGGCGTTGACCGACGGAAAACGGGTCAAGGGACGTAATCGGCTCTCTGAAAAAACTTGGGGAGGGACGCACGGAGACGTTTTTAAAAATTTAAGGTGCATGGCGATGCTTTGTGGAAAGTTTAGGGACCAACGATGTATTTTACTCTTTATTCTAATATAAATGTACGTACTAATATGATAAAAACCAAAAATAATTGAAACCTTTGTAGTCACTATGCACGGTCGCCAAGAATCAAAATAATAGAAAGGATTGGTGAATAATTGATCGAAGTATTACTGCCTTCTTCTCTTTTGTGTCGGCTTCTATGAATAAAAAATAGGGCGTCGGCTCGTACCCTTTTTCTGGTCGAATGATATGTATATAAATATGAAACCCTTTTTTTTTTCTTCTGCTTCACGTCAAAAGCCAAGCATAGGCTTGGTTGTTTCTCTTTACTCGTCCAAATCAATCCATCAAAGAGCCCAACATGCTTTTATAATATCAAAACACCAAATGACCAATAGAAGCCTAATTTGTATTAACACCACGAGCTGCATTTTGTAGCTGATATTAACACCAATTAATTCCAGATTTTCATGCCTTTTGAATCACTAAAAACGGAGCTCGAACGAAAAGAATTCAACAACGTCCAAATATCTCATGTCGTTATTTTAAGCTTGTAATATCACAATCTAGCTCCTTTATGTGCATAACCTACATAAACACAAAACACCTTAAAGTAGCATATATAAAGGATAATACCAATACATAATTAAGCAATTAAACTATATTAAGGTGTATGTAGAATACACCGATCACCTGTAAACAATCTTGGGTAAAAACTTGGAAGTAATCTTGGTTATTTGGCATCTTTGGGTTATTGATAAAAGTTCAATATAGAACTCATATTTGCCATAAAACCAATGAACCATTCTCAGCCACTCATTTTTTTTATCAAAATAAAAAAAATAAACTTTCACCTTTTTTTAAAAAATTAAATATCTCGCAAACCCTAAATCGTTACGCGAAAAAAAAATACCAACGCGACGAGAATTAAATTATCTTTCTATAGACATGCATTGTTATATACTTTCGACGAACTTTATTTTTCGACAAACTTTTTTTTTTCAAAATTTCCGCCCAAAAAAATCATATATGATTTGTAAAAATCATATGTGATTCGTTAAAATCAAATCATATATGATTCTTACGAATCATATATGATTTTTTACGAAAAAATCAAATCATATGTGATTTTTACGAATTATATATGACTTTTCTGGGCGGAAATTTAAAAAAAAAAGTTCGTCGCAAAAAAAAGTTCGTCAAAAGTATATAATAATGCATATCTATAGAAAGATGATTTAATTCTCGTCGCGATGGTATTTTTTTGTAGCTTGAAGATTTACTGTTTGCAAGATATATTGTTTTAAAAAAAAGATGGAAAATAATAATGGTTGACTATGATTGGTTGATTGGTTCTATGGCAAATATGAGTTCTATATTGATCTTATCTCTTGGATTATTAGCAAACTATTATCTCATATATATATATATATATATATATATATATATATATATATATATATATATATATATATATATATATATATGTATATATATATATATATATATATATACACACACACACATACTAGACTTCTAAGCCCGCCCGATGGGCGGGCATGACTTGTAATTATTTGTTCCGTAATTTTTTTTGGTATTTAATTTATTTTATTAATTGAGTAATTGTTGTTTGATATATTATTTTTTTATATATTTTATTTTATAATGATGGGCGGGCGTGACTTGTAATTATTTGTTCCCTAATTTTATTTGGTATTTAATTTATTTTATTAATTGAGTAATTGTTGTTTAATTGTTGTTTGATATATATATTTTTTTTATATTTAATTTTTAATAGATAGTTATTTTGTGGTAATGTTTGTTTATTAGTTTATAATATTAGTAGATTGTTAATTAATGTAGTGTATCAGTTATTGCACATATATTTTTTTTGAATGTTTATTTTTTTTATTTTTTATTATTTTTAATATTTATTTATTTTTTATTTTTTTTAATGTAAATGTTTTTGTAAGTTATTAAGTTGTTATAAAAATTTAATACGATGTAGTAATTATTTAGATAATGGTGCTTATATTTTAATTGAGTTTGAGTACAATATATTTATATATTTTTTTAATTATATGTTTATATATTTTTTTTATTTATAGTTTTTGTAATTTTGAATATAAAAATTTATTTATTTTGTATATTGTCCCCCTTAAAATTTAATTTTTTGAAGTTGTATTTGTAATCAATTTAAGTCCTGTGTATGAAGGTATGATTAATATATAGTTTTTAGTACAATATCTATAACTCCGACCGTTTGTAAATAATTGTTTACGTTTGACCTCTGAAGTATATTTTGTTAATTTTTACTGTAATTATTTGTAGTTATATTATATAATAGTTGATAAAAAGTGTACAAATTTTTAAATACACATAATAGTCAATTAATTCAAATATTTTTCATCAATTGTTTTTAAAAATAGGTAAAAATATTTAATGTAATAGTTGAATAAGTAAGACTTTTAAAGTGAATATTGTACATTTATTTAGGGACGGAGTGTTTATTTAAGTTTATTTAGTACCACCGTCTATAATGGATTGTGTTTTGTTCTCGATGCATGCAAAAGATATTGAGCCGTCATGTTGATACAATGCATTATATTTTCAGTTCAATAAATTTCCCACTTGTGGTAATCTTTTTGCTTTCCTTATAAGTTTTCCGAATAATCTCTCACATCTCACACCTTTCTATCTTTTCATTATCTTCTTTTTCTCTTTTGTTCCGATCCATCACTCGCTTTTCTCTTGATCTATTCCGGTGAGTTTTTTTTTTTTTTAATTTGTTTTTTACTCGTTATCCATTCTTTTGTAATGTTAATACTCGTTACATATATGCATATGTTTTTTTTTTTTTGTTTTTGTACCGTTAATTCCATTGTTATTTTCATCTACCAAATATGAATGATAATCATCTCTTTACCTTGGATAATTAGTGATGGTTTTTTGCATGTTTAAAGATTAAATTATTGAAATTTGTTTTTGTTGATTGTTTCCGATTAATTTTTAGTTTTTCTGTTTATTTATGTTTTTTTTTGCGTATATTGCATGTGGTTGTTGATGAGTTTAATTTGAAACATGTTAATTATTAATGTTTAATATGATTTGTTTTTATGTTGTAAGTGTCGTCGTTGTTGTTGTTAATCCTAGATTTGGATTGATGTTGTTGAGATTGGGATTGGTGTTGTTGAGATTTGGTGTTGCTAATCCTAGATATGGGTTTTTCAATTGTTATATTGTTTTCTGTGTTTGATGATTTGTTTAGTAGTTATGATTTGATTTTGTGGATGTTGTTGGACTATTTTGGTTATTTTGGTTGGTTTTTTTTGTGTATGTTTTTGTGGTTATGGTAAGTTTTATGATAGTATGAAACCATGCTAATAGACGACTATAGGAGCGGAGAAGTATGAGTGACTGGTCTTCATTATGTAGAAGCCTAAAAAACGTTGACTTATATTTGAGTTTGTTTACTAATGTGTCGTTACTTATATTAACATTAAATTAGGTACGATAAGTAAAAAAAATGTAGAACTGAGTAACAAAAATTTTAAAGTAAGCTTGCCAAGAGGTTTGACCAGGTATACATTATATACAGGAGACACATAAGTTCATCTTAAGCAACAACAAATATAGTAATAAAGTTACCTGCATCCGAGTAGTGCTATCAAATCCAACGTAATAAAGATATGATTTGTTTAGCTCGTATTTATAATAGGATGATTAGTTACCGGTTCAACCTCACAAGCACGAATAGAATTTTCAGGTTGTATCACTTTGTCTTATACTTGTTTAGTAGGTCAACCACACATACTTCCAATACTGCAAAGTACATGCATATATGTTAGTATGTTATGGTAATCACATGAAGACAAAAGCATACTCGAACACACGTAAAGATAAAATATAAAAGCAGTGATCGGTGACCATCAGTTCTGAATCAGCCTTTAAAACATTAAAATATATCACAGGATTTTTTTAAGGTTCTTTCCATTGTCACTGAAAATGCAAATAATCAATGGACAGTTAGTGTTAGTAACATTAAAGTATGTTATTTTTAGCCTGCACTATGAGTTTTAAGGTCACATGAAGTATTTAGGATGCGTTGTTAGTATGTTACCTCTAAGGTAGTAGCCAGACTCAAAATTGTAGCTTCAAACCAAGGCCGTCCTATCAATTGCAAGCCTATTGGAAGTCCCTGCTTATCGTAACCAACCATGGAAAGCAAAATAATATGTTGGTTAAAATTACTCTTACAGAATGAGTATGTTACAGCTTCTATGGAACTAATCATCCATCCATTGAAAAAAAAGAGGTGCAACTATAAGACAATTTAGGACTTATTGGATATGGTCCAGGTCATTCCGCTTTTGTAGGTCCCATCTATATGAGACAGGTATAAGTATAACTAATGATAGCCAAGATCCTCAATGAAATAATGGAGCATCTCATACTTATAAGGTTAGCACAATTTGTAGAAGAGTAAAATGTTATATCAGGAGAAGATTATTGGATTCTAAGTTGAGTATGGTTAATAATGCACCTGTAACCTCGAGATATGATTCACCACAGCTGAGTGCGCGTGAAAAGTTGTCACCAACACGTTGCAAGCTGCACTAATTAAAAAGGAAAGATAGTAATTATTTTTTATTTGTTACAAGCTAGAGCGTATGTAACAATAGCATTTTACTTCCCTAAATCCTTGCCCAAAGTCACCACCCCAGGACTGTGTTCATAAAACTTTTAAAAGTTCACATACATGCTTATCTGTCAGATTATATGGTGCTTTTTCTTAGCTTAAACTTGATTCAATATTCCCCAAAGTAATTTTAGGAGTAGTTTCCTGGCTTAAGTATAACTGTTTGAGCTTATTTAGTATTTAGCTTTTCGTCTTCATGCTTTTTTAGATAGCTTAACTTCCCTTTTGGTCCTGTTTTCACTCAGCAACCTTTGGATTAATTTGCTAGATTAGTGGTTATTTAGGCTTCTGTACCGCTTATTTTTGTCCCTTATAGCTTATTTAGGATTAATCATTGGTTTTATATGTAATTTTTTGTTTGGTAATAGTTGGTATGCTTGTTATCATTATAAAAAAGAAAATTTGATTTTGGAACACATTTGCCCATCGAAATTTAAGTCCAAAGTTGCCTCTATGAACCTTTTTATCCCCAGTAACCAGTTTTGGCCACTTTTTAATTAGACTTAGATTGATCAATTTTTGATAATTTTTATTGTTTTTTGCTGTTTTGGAAAGACCCTTAGGTAGTCTTTAGGCTTATTTCATTTTTTTTCCCTTTACAGCTTATTTTTGTGCTTATTTTTAAGCCATTTTTAGGCCTTTTTGGACTGTTGTTACTTTTATTCTTTCAGCTTAAATTTTGATTGTGTTATGCACCTTAGCTTTCATATGTACTTGCTTAAACCTTTGATCAGAATACCCTAATTAGACTTTTTTTGTAGATGGTATGTATTAGTTGTTTTTATATTTTTCAGTTGTTTGTTTAGTTGATGTTTCATGTATGGCAAAATCTGTGACACATTATTATATGATTTTGTTTAAGAATTTTATGTTTTGAATATTGGAATTGTGAACACATCCGGGGGCGTATGAATTTACATGTTGTTTTTTGCAATATTGTTAATCATTATAAAAAACTTAAAATGCATTTGTCAAATGCGTGATTACATGCAGTCTATTACAATGATTTAGTTTCTTTTACAGGTGCAAATAACGGATAAGCAAAGAAATGGATCAACAATTTCTTTTCCCGTTAGACGTAGATAACAACCCAACTTATCAGGTATGAGATACATAGTAGTAAACATGTATATTTTATGTGTTTTTTTTATACGGTTATTATCTTGTACGTGTAACACAAGCGTTATATTTATATAGCACAGTATGCTAACAATTTGTGTTGAATCGTGTGCAGATTTTACCACGGGTTTTCAATGAATTTTTTTATAATGGGGAAAGATACGTTTTTCTCAATGGCAACAACAGGCAATGATACATATGCTTACTAATGGTTGATGGAAATGACATTAAGTTGCATGGCGATGAGTGGGCTAAATTCATTGAAGATAACGTTCCTCCACTTGTTAGAACGTTGCACTTTGTGAAGGAGGCGGAAACCACTTTTTACGTAACAGGGTATACTAATTTGGGAGTTGAAGGTCCTGGTTATGAAAGACGCGATGTGGGCAACAGATTGTCTAGGTGTTTGGTTAGGTGTACACATGGTGGACAGGTATTTAATTCATTAGATTCAATTTAACAATACATATTTTAATCTTAGTATATTATGTGTGTTTGTCTTTTTTTTTTTTTTTTTTTTTTTTTTTTATATATGCTGCATTTGTTTAGGGGGGGTTTATGTTTGTTTATTATTCTTTATAATTGTATTTGTTGAAGTAATTTTAGTATTGGTTGGGACCCCCTTTTTGTTTAATTCTTTGTTATAGTATTGGTCAGCAAGTTCTTTTGTATTATGTTAGTTGGTTTTTACGGGAGATTTACTTTGTTAGGTAATATATTTTTTTCGTGATGCAGATCTTACCTGGAGATTTTCTGCAAAACATTTGGAAAAATGTATTTAAAATTTATGCAAATGGTTTGAGGTTCAGGGTAAATCATGAAAGGGTTCAACTGAACATGCAAAGCGTTGTTAGGTCCAACAGGTTGTTTGGCAATGGATGGGAGCAACTCGTAACCGATTTGGAAATTGCTGATGGACAGTTGATGGTGTTTACAAATTTGGGTGATAACAAATTGAATTTGGCGTTATTCTTCAACAATGGTAGGTGCATGCATGAAGAAGTAGTTTTACCAACAATGCTCAGAATTCCACCGTGTGCAATAGCACCTTATGCCATCCAAGGTATATAAAATTTGTATATTCATATTGTTGTTTGATTAGTTATATTATTATTATATTCATTATAATAACGACTTACTTATTTTTGAACTTAAATTACAGATAAGAGAGCAAAACACATGTTGATGGAAAGGTCATAACAGCCATAACAATGAGAACGATGTTTTTTACGTCGAGCTGGATGGTACCATCACTGAATTCTACCATTTGGTAAAATAGGCGTATACTAATTGTGGCATAGTTTGTAATAATTTGATTTTTAAATTTCATTCTAACGTAGTTATAGAATCATTAATTGACTACAGACCGTACCAAGAGATTATTGTGAAGATCATATGATGCACACATACGGGAAGGCTTTACTTATGCACAACCACGAGATGGTTACAGTTAATGTTAAAGTCATCCCAGACCGTAGTAGACCAGGAAAGATAAACCATGTAAAGTTAACTGGCAACTGGAGGAAGTTTGGAGAAAGGTGTGGTTTCAAACAGCCTAAAATGATGCGATTCAAGATGATCAACACAATTGTTCAAATGGTTGAAGGGGAAGAAACTCAAGTTGCAGTATTCCATATTTGTTAGCTTGCTAATGTTATTGTAAATCGTGTCGTTAAGAAGAAGTTAATTTAACATATTATGTTTAGCACTATGAACATGTAATGGTAAGACATCTATTAGGATTATGACTGCATGTTTAAAGCAACGGAGTATTCGTTTGCTAATTTTGGTGTGTAATGAATCATCTATGACGATGTTTGTTTGGAATATTTCATAATTGACATCTTATTAGGAGTTGCAACTATTTAGTATAATGATGATGTTTAAATTTAATGTATGTTAAACGATTGTATGAATCTGTTATTAACATTGTATATGTGTTTGTGCAGTTAACTGATTAGTCTCAAATTGATTAGGTTCATTTTTATGGACATGATTGAAGATTTAGAAGTGGGTGGCAATGAAGATGCTAATTATCTGGTATTGCATCTTTGTTAGATTTATTAAACTTATGGTATTGCATCTTTGTTATATTTATTATACTTATATCTGCAGGTAATTTAGTAATGTATGTATGTGTCGGATAGTTCTTTTGTGTGTCTTGTTTGGAAGATGTTTTTATAACTAATGTGTTTTGTATTTTGGGATTGATTATGATGTTTTGTAAATGTTTGACTACTGTTTAAAATTAAGTTTGAATTTGCTTATTTTATTGGGTTTTTGTTATTTGATTATGAAATTGTAAGTATAGATAGCTTACGTAACTACAATGCATGATAGTCATGTACATTATTAATATTGTTTAAGTGTCTTTTGTTACTTGAAAATTGGTTTTTGTTCATATATGTATACTAATACAGACATTGAAATAGAAGAGACATACGAAATATTACTTTGATTAATGTAGTAAACTTTGTAATGTTGAAAAGGGGTGTTTCTTTTATTAAATTCTAAACAATGCTTCTTTGTAGACTACGTTTGTGGTTGATGTTGCGTACTTTCCTTCTTCATTGCAACATAAAATCTTTAGTCCTTCTTTGGTTGTGACTCTTGATACTGCGACGTATAGTTGTCCGTGAGAGAATACTGGTCTTTGAAGAAACAAACCCACCTTTGTTAGAGTTTGTCCTTGGCTTTTGTTGATGGTCATTGCAAAGCACAATGCAATTGGGAATTGCCTTCGATTAAATTTGAATGGCATCTTATTATCAGTGGGGCTCAAGACCATCCTTGGTATTGCGCAAAGCATGCCAACATTGCCGCCTGAAATAATCCTTGCCTCGATTATATTAACACCCATCCTCATGACTTGCAACCTTGTCCCGTTGCATAAACCGCTTCTTTGGTCTATGTTTCTCATGCACATTATCGGAGCGCCTATTTTTAATTTTAGAGTATGTTGAGGGAGACCAGGTATTTTGATGCTCTTAAGGAAATCGTTTGTGTAAAGTGCCTCGTTAAAATCTCCGTCCATATCAATAACACCTACCGAGTCTGAGCTGTCGTATGTTTTTTCTTCTCCATCTAGAAGTTGCAGCATGCGATCGTTTATCATGTCCACAAGCTCATGAGTCGGCTCAAGAATGGATTTCTCTTGGAAGAAAGTGTCTTTATAAAGGTTTTGTTTAAGATCCGGGTATATTTCCTCTATAATTTTTCCTACGTGATCCTCTGAATCTGGGATCAGCATGTGATCTGGAAATTTCACTGTTGATTCTCCGTCATTTTTTCCTTCGTTTTTCCCATCGCCAATGTCCAATATCCAATCTGCAAAATCTTGGATTTCTTTTTTTTCCGTGTCGTTTTTCCCCTTTTTTAGCCTCATGTTTACGGTCAACTTCATGACGTTGCAATGTTGCCACAAATATGACGCGTTTATCGACGCATGTACGACATCATGCCTTGATCCATTTGTAACGACCGGCAGAATTTGCCGGAAATCTCCACCAAATAGGACTACTTTACCACCAAAAAGTTGTTTTGATGGTTCTAATGTTTCTGTCCTGCAAATGTCTCTCAATGTCCTATCAAACGCTTTGTAGCAGTGTCTGTGTGTCATTGGTGCTTCGTCCCAGATTATAAGGCTACACATTCGGATTAACTCAGCCAAGTCACTATCCCCTGGAATATTACACATTGAGTCGTCGACTACGTTTATAGGAATAGCGAACCTTGAATGGGCTGTTCTTCCGCCTTCTAACAAAAGAGATGCGATACCACTTGAAGCAACGTTTAACACTATTTCACCTTGTGATCTTAATGCGGCTGATAAGGTTTTGTAAAGATATGTCTTACCTGTCCCTCCGTACCCATAAACAAAGAACATTCCGCCTTCGTCTCGTTGAACGGCTTTCATGACAGTTTTGTGTATGTTTTTCTGTTCTTCTGTGAGTGACCTATACATGGTTCGATGTTGTTTTTGTAACGCTTCTCTGTCGTATTTCTGCTCATCATACACCAGTCTATTGAAATCACCCATTGTCATCATTTCATGAGGGAAGGGCATGTTTGGGATCTGTTTCAAGCTTTTGTTGTTACAGAGTAGCATGTGCTCGATATACGTTAGGCAGATATTCTTTCTCTCCTCGTCTGTAAGAATTAGATCTGGTACATAAGGAATAAAATTTGTTAAGTAGCAGCCGTTGACATTTAATCTATGTTTAACCGTTGACCTATTGGATTCATGGTTATTGTTATCTCCGTAATATTTTGATGTTAATTTTTTTTTCCGAATTTATAAAGTTTATAAGCATTAATTTTTTTTTTTTTTTTTAGTTTATGTGGTTTTTAATTAAATGAATGTAATACCTGGATCCTTCCTTTTCTTCCGTTCAATACTCTCTACATCTGCGGCCAACACTTCCCATGTCTTGTCGTAAACAACCTCTGGCCTTGACATGCTGTCTGTCATAAGTAGCATCACATAAAATCTACGTAGGTAAGTACCTGAGCCCCAGTAGCTGGCTTCCATCAAGCCGTCTATGTATTCTTTGTCATCTTCTAAGAGGCCGCGTGCTTGACAGGCGTCTTTGTATGTTGGGTAAATGACGTCTTCAAATTTTTTGAAATCACTCCAATCTGTAGCTCCCCTAACCTTGTTGAGCAGAACCCGTAAGTAAAAGAGTTCTCCATATGAAGGGGGGACATGATGTACACGTCCAAGAGCTGGTCCTTTTTGCCTTTTGACCCATATTCTTTCTTCTTGCTTCCATACGAAGTGCTTTGGGAACTCGTGATAGAGAAGGTGTCGGCCGTCGGTGTATTTCTTGTTGTATTCCATCCATGCGACGAACTTTGTTTCGTTGACAGATGCTTTATCCAACGCAAAATCAATGCTCTCGGTGGCCTCAAATATTACTGATTGTTCTCCTTCTAAGTGGAACGGAAGTCTTTCGACGGGTGGGAACCTGTAGTGTATATCAAATCCATAAATTCTCCACGCTGCTTCGCATGCCGACAAATACCTACAGTCGTAGTATTCTTTGATTTCGTCGACGTTTTCCTCTTCCAACCCTACTGTTGATCTGTCGCGCCCCTTATTAATGTACTTGAACAAATATTTTATCGATCCGACCTGGTTGCACCACTCAACGTTAATATGCGATTGGAACCGTCGTAGCAAGCCCGGATTGTATGGTACAACATACCCGTTGTGCAATTCTGTTCCGTTTTCTTTAATTGTGCTGCCGTCATTTCTTCGTTTGTAAATAGCATAGCCGCTCTCATCTATGAAATTTTTGTCGTTAAACTCTTTTGGGAATTTTTTTGTACACTTGTTTTTCACCGTGCAGGGACAACTTGGATTATCTGGTCCGCACGGACCATGCATCATGTGATCCGTAACGATTTTATACAAATCCGGGTCTTCATTTTTGTCTGGTATTTCGGCTGAGATAATTCGGTCGATCTGTGAGGGTTGTGTTATTTTATCGTCTTCTTCTAAGAAAAGCAAAATGTGTGCGTGGGGAAGTCCTCTCTTTTGGAATTCGACAGTGTACACAGCTGTAACAAAAGTGTAGTTTAATTGTTAGGATACGCTTAAATAATAGTTATATGTTATTTGTGTTTGTAATATTCTATTGAAATTTGTTTACCTGCTTTTAGATGTCCAAAGTAATGCTTGTCTTTGAATTCCCTCATAAGTGTGTCTAGCTTTTGTTTAAAAACTCTTGCAATAGCGTCAGGCCTGTCGTCTGAATTCAATCCCCTTTCAGCCACAAAACGTTGAATCTCTGGCCAATTTGGGTTGCAAGTGAATGTTATGAACAAATCTGGGTATCCATAAGCCTTAGAAATCGTCATTGCGTCCAAATAGTTTTGCATCATATATCTAGGACTTCCTGTAAACGATGATGGGAGCACGACTTTTTTGCCTCTTAGCTTGAATTCGGAGTTTTCATCTTCTGCTAATTTAGCTAATCTTGAGTATGTTTCGGATCTTAGGTCTTTGTTTTGGTTTTTAATGTAGCGCATCCTTTCAGCTCGACCATGGTGTATGCGTCTACAATGAACTGTTGACATAGCCTCCGGGCATTTAGAACCATTGAGAAAATATTTGGTCTTTCTTGCAACCTGTATGCAAAATACTCTCTCATGGTAACTTTGGTCCTCTTGTCTGTTGATGTTTTGTCGGTTACGCCAAAGTGATATATGTCTGTCCGATAACCATCCTCGGCATAAGGGAACAACAGTGGGTATTGGAGTGCGAGATACGAAGGGTGTAGCTCACTGATTCTCTTTAGACCTCCTTCTTGACAGTGTAGTATTATGTCCCTCTGATGAGTTGATGAGTCAAAGTCTCCTACAATTAGAGCCGCTACCTCGTTTGCTGGGAGGTTATAATCTCTTCCGTCGCGTTCCCTTGTACCGATAAGTCTTAGCTTATATTTATTTTGGTCTCTTTCCTTGACAAATATTTCACCAGCCATTCTGAATTGGGACACTAACGGGTTGATTTCATTGAGCATGTCACGTAAATCCACTGTTAGCTCGTGGTCAATGACATTGTTTCTTGTTCCCGCTGATTCGTCGCTGTATTTGCAATTCAACAAAATATGTTAAGGTTTTTTGTTTTTATTTAATTGTTTTATTTTTTTGTAAGAATTGTGTATTTAGAGCAACAACGTGGTGTAACAACAACTTTTATGTATATTTTTGAGAAAATATGTTACCTGACACCGTCAATTCTGTGCTTTATCTCGTTATCTTTATCATAAATATATTGTTGTGCGAACTTTGGTGGTTTCCCATTTTGGGGGAGCAAAGTGCCCATTCTATGGTAGTTCTGCCCTTGTATTCGGTAACAGTACGGTCCCCGGCCGTCGGTAACTGACATATCTTGTTTTGCGCCAATAAATGTGAATGCAAACATAGAGTTATAGTGCCTGATGTTGTCAATAAACATACTGCTTTTTGGGTGTTCTCCGTTAATAAGCTCCATCAACAGTTTTGGAGGCTGCTCCACCTGATCTCCTAATTTTACTTTTCCTCTTCCGCAACAAAGGGAATATTTTTCCGTTGTTGTATGTGTGTTTCCTATCATGCTTTCTTGATTCCATAATAATGCATTGCACGATTCACATTGAACAATAGCATCTCCATGGTCGATATAATCTGTTTATATACCAAATAGGAGAATATATGTAATCAGTCTTTATCATATAACAATACGTGAATGTGTATTTGAGAAAAAAATGTATTGTTTTTACCGTTTGATATACCAACAAATGATTGTCGTTGTGTGACATTTCCATTATTTATACTTGTATGATTATCTTGCGGTTGGGAAAAGTTTTTTTTCCTAACATTTCTCGTTTTATCTTTAAGCCTTTCCGACTTTCTTTTACATGACTGTCTAAAAGATATGTCGCATTCAACAGTAGTTGTTCTTTCCGCTGTTGCTGTTACAAAAAAACAAAATTTATGAAATTGTACCCGAGAATAAGTTTAAAAGTATGTTTTTCAGGATGTCACTTTCAATATCTGTATTGCGTTGTTGGATATGCTACTAACCGGTTGTGGTTTTTTGTTTAGGAGGTCTCCCTGGTTTCCTTGGAAGTAGATCGTTGTTCATAACTGAAATAAAGTTTGTACATTAATAGATATATATAATAAGTTGGGAATGAATGTAGAATGCCTTTCTTACTTGAAGTTCCAATCGTGGATGTCTTCTTGCTTGGTTGTTTTCCCGGTCGACGAATCCGTATATCATTAATGTCAACTGTTACAAATTTAACCATATACGTGGACTAATTAAACTAACAACTATGTATATATTAAAGAAACAAAACCTTTGTAAAGTTTTAATTTTACCTCATGTATAATATATTAATTGTGTAAACATTACACTATCAATTATCTGTTTGAACTACTATTGTAAGATACAATATTATATGAAGAATATAAAGAATTATGTGACTACTCATAATGTTTGTTTTAGCAGACATTATTATTATAGTTTTTATAATATGTATATGGTTAAACGATTATACAATATTGTTTAATTGAGTGACAACACATGTTTAATATGTATCTTACATGAAGTTGGGCGTCTTCTTGTCTGCCGTTTCAATAGATCATCACTGTTAACTGTGACAATTTCAAACATATATATAAACAAAAAAGTTATAAGTATATTCTAACATGAATAAACATTATGTTGTTTTCGATAATTGGGTACCTATCTTGGTTTGAATCATTGCTGGTCGTCCTCTTCGTTTTGGATGATTTGCTGTATGGTTTGTTAGTTGTATACCTGTTTGTGAAGGTATTGGATCATCAAGTCTATTAAAAATACCTTGTAAATCATTGTTAGTATTGTGTGAAGCCATGTTTGTAGATGGAGAATTTGATGTATTAGCAGCTGCACATGGAAGCGTGATTCTCCTTTAATCGTTCTTATTTTTTTTAATTTAATCCAACGATATTAATTTAATAGATTAGTGTTGTTATTTTTGGATAACAACGATATTAATCTTTTTCTTATATATGTTTAAAAAAGTTTAATATAATTAAATTATCAAGTATTATTAGGCTTATTTTTATAATGTATTTACAGAGTTTTAAATTCAGAAGATAGTGTTTTTCAAACAAAAGTTTTAACGTGGTATACTTAATATTTATTTTAGTTTGTATATTTTTATTATTCAATAACATTGAGTCAATAGCATCATTTGTGTAAATATGAAATACGTGACATTTACATTTAATGTATTAAGGTATTCGATTGCACTTGTTTAATTAGATTAATATTGGATAATATTTTGTACTAATAAGCGTGTTTCAACCAATTAACGACCTAAAGATTATTGAACAAAAGATATCAATCAAGAACATTAGTTGCACTTAACACATTAATATTTCCCATTCTTTTAATAAAGTTCAACTAAGATGTTGGGTTCCTGTCCATAGCTAAACCATCCGACCTTGTTCTCATATTTGACTCACAAACCAACTATAAGTGTTACTTTAGTTTATGCAGGTAAGAGGGTTCAAATGAACAAACAAAGATACATACATACTTCAACATTAGAATTTATATCTATAGAATCACAGACGCAAGCAATAAACTATTTTTTCCTTCTTTTGTTTTTTTCATTCGAAGTATATGTTCTGATAAAGGTAATATAAAAGAGCTATCATAAGAAAAAACATACATGACTAATTTGACGCACCAATAATGTAGTATTGTTTAACGACCGTTTTGTTGTGTTTTGGATTTACCACCCTGTGTGAAAATGCCTACCAAATTTTCCCTCGTTCAAAAATTATTTGAATAACCGCAAAGAATCACAACTGTTTGTTGTTGTTGCAGCATACTTAAAATTGTAGAAATGCATAACATGGTGCGTTTTTGTTACCAAAAACAATTGATTAAACATAAAGGAGGTTATCTTATTAATGTAAAGCTAAATATCCCAAATTTCTCCAGAATAAAAAGTAACATTGATAGTCTATAAAAATAAATACTTGCAAAAGATAAAGGTTGATAAACGTTGGTCTTTGTGTTTAGAAATCGTCGTCGCTGTTGCTGTCTTCAGTGCTTTCATAATCAGTTGTATTGTCATTAATGAAACTTGATATATCATCACTATCAGATACGGAGCGTTGACTATATGCGTCAGAATCTACTTCCCAAGCTTCTTCATCAATGTAATTCATATTAGCATCTTTTCCGTGGTATTTTCCATTAATGTCTACCATTTCATCCCACATGTCTGTTCATTCATGCTTGTTTTATCCAACTCCTGTCTATCATATTCCTCCTCAACGACAGTGTATTTGCAATCACCTGTGTAAATTTTATAATTGTATGTACATAGATATGAGTTAAGTTTTCAAATATTTATAAACAACTAAAAGTTTCTATTGGTTTGAAAACTATGTTATTATTAAACAACCTGTTAGTGACTCTTCAATGATATCGTCGTCTGGGATGACATATTTTGGTTTGTATTCCTTTAATGGGTAGAATGGTAAAGGTAAATCATTGATGTTTACCCAGACACCGTCTTCTTCATCATCGGATGTATTTTTTTTTGTGTCATATTCTTCATCACTGGTTTCGTCGCGTAGCATATATTTGTTAAATTTTGATCCAGTAGAGTTGTGATGTTTTTTTGAGCGTTTAAAACATATGTGTTCTTCATCATCAGAAATCTGAGAAACAACGTTAAAAAATAATAATATTGTTATTTAAAATAATGTGTAGATGTATCCTACAAATAATAACACAAACGATATTAACTCCATACCGTTCTGTCAGCATGATGTATTTGGTTTGGTTGTTTCTTGGGCTCAGAATTTTTATTTGTGTTTTCATCGTCTGATGAAATAATTTCAACAACCTTTTTGTTATCAAATGTGTTTTTTTTAATCAACCTTCGTCTCTTCCGCGTAACTTTTTCACACTACAATGCAAATTAAATTTTTAAGAGATTGTGGTTATAAAATGTTAGAGACTATACAACATAAAGTTATCAATAACTGGTTAGTGTGTAAGATGATTTATATGAATTAAAGACATAAGTTATATATTGTACCTGTTCATCATCAGAGATATCAATGATCAATGTTTCTTTTTCCTTGGTATCTTTCGTAGTACATGGTGTAGTATCAGGTGTTCTTTCTGCTGCTAATAAAACATGGAGTTGTTAAGTGGAATACCCACTATGATATAAGTCTTAATATTTTCCAAATGCTATAGGTCAAAAGAGATTATAAAGCATGTTGAAAAACCAACTCCCCTATTGTCACTTTCATTAACCATTTGTCAAACCCTTTTGTTGCAGGTTTTCCAACTATGTAATTTGTGGGAAACTAATTAAATTTAAATACAATCAGAATCACAAAATTTTATTAAACTACATGAATATCTAAAAGTTATGTAGTACAAAGCAAGGTATGTAATTATAAAAAAAATTTAGAGAATAATTAACTAAAAATATATGTTCAAAACTGTGAATATGTAGTACCCTATTAATTACTCAGAGTTGCATAAACATCAAATTATCATTAGATAGAATGTCAAATTAAGTTGTTTTTTAGATAAATTATATTTAAGTATTGCTGATCTATGGAAACCAAAACACATGTATGTATTTTGAATGTTAAAATAACATAGTAAGTATACACATGTACCTTGATGTCCCAACATAGTTACAATGTTTTCTGAATGTTTTTTTCCTGTACCATAATTGGAAAAAACATAGTTTTAGTTAACATGGCATGTACTACTTTAAACTGTTTAATAGTCAGATGTTGTTGATCTTATCTAGGATTGAAAGTAGGTTGGATCTATGTTTCGTTGGTTTATTTGAGAAGTTTAGCAGCTTGTGAGCAAAAATCTAAAAGAAAATCCAAGATTAAACCTTGTTTGCTTCTTTATATTTAGGCTTAAAGTGACCTATATGGTCATAAACATGGTATGTACTACATTAAACAGTTTAATGGTCAGATGTTCTTGATCTTATCTAGGATTGAAAGTAGATTGGATATATTTTTGCTTGGTTTATTTTAGAAGTTTAGCAGCTTGTGAACAAAAATTTAAAAGAAAATCCAAGATTTACCCTTGTTTGCTTACTTATATTTAGGCTTAAAGTTACCTATTTGGTCATAAACATGGCATGTACTACATTAAACAGTTTATAATCTCAACTTCACAATAACACCTCCACCAAACCACATACAAAACACGACACTCGTTTTGTTTTATCTTATAATTACAAAATCAAGTAATAAGAGTAAATTTTAATTCACTTTAGTCAAAATTATTTTGAACTCATAAAATAGTCAGATGTTCTTGATCTTCTCTACGATTGAAAATAGTTTGGATATATGTTTCGTTGGTTGGTTTGAGGAATTTAGGAGCTTCTGAACATAAATTAAAAAGTAAAACCTATTTTTGGGTTTCTTTGCTTACTGAGAAGTTTAGCAGCTTGTGAACGAAAATCAAAAACACAATTCAAGATTCAACCTTGTTTGCTTACTTATATTTAGGCTTAAAGTGACCTATTTGGTCAAAATCATGGCATGTACTACATAAAACAGTTATAATCTCAACTTGACAATCTATTATCTCCTTATTTGATTGAGCTTTCTGAGTGTTTTTTGGGGCTTTTAGAAGCTTTTATGGTCAGCTTCTAGTATCTGAGTTTGGATGGGTCTTTACTGCTTATTTGCCCTGCTTATTAGATCCATTTATTTGAGGATTTACCATCAGCATACACTAAAACATATCACAATAACTAAGTGTAAACTGAGATTGTTAATTAGTTTTAGCTACTTCTACTTTGTGTGTTTATCTCTCTGAGGTTGTTATGTTTATTTGGATTGTTCCTAAGTTTATGTACGGAAAATAACAATCATTACTTTTCATGTACAATAAAATTTGAATGTAAACGTATATACCTGTTGCTTCAATTGTAGTTGTATTTTTTTCAGCATGATTGTTTCCTGTAAATTAAAACACAAATAATATGGTTTTAATTAGCCGATAAATGTATATAACAATTAGACATTTATTGGAATCACCAACATACCTCTTAAATTCACGCGACCAAAAAAATCCTAGATGAACCCTTCTTTCTTATCTGAGTTTGTTAATTAGTTTTACCTACTTCTACTTTGTGTCTTTATGTCTTTGAGTTTGTTACGTGTCTTTGTATTGTTCCTAAGTTTGTGTACGGATTTAAATAGACAGCTAAAGCTTTTTATTCTCACTTAACATAATTTGCATAACTGCTTATGTTACTTAAACACAAAATTGCATTGTTAAATTGAACAAAAATATGATCAATGACAACAAAAATAACAACCATTACTTCTTCATGTACAAAAAAAATTCAATGTAAACGTATATACCTGTTGCTTCAAAGGTAGTCGTATTTTTTTCAGCATGATTGTTTTCTGTAAATTTAACACAAATAATATGGTTTTCATTAGCAAATAAATCTATATAACAATGAGACATTTATTGGAATCACTAACATACCTTTTAAATTCACGCGAGCACCTTTTGTTACTGGTTGTTTGGCTGCATTCATTCTAGTTTTTTTCTTTTCCTCTTTTTGCTTTTCTGATGAATTTGCTTCCTTTGCTTTAGAAAGCCTCTGTGAAGATCGTTGTGGCTGCATGTTTTCACTGTTACTCAACTATGATGTACGTTGAATGTTTTTATTGTTATTCAACTATGCTGTATGGCGATTTCTAATGTTGTATATATACTGTAAAATAATGTTAAACGTACAAAGTATGTAAAAGATAATAACAAATTTTTTCCAAACTTATCTTTTTTTTTTAGGATATAAAAGATAATAACAAATTTTTACCAAACTTATCTTATTCTTTTTTTAAGTTTAAAAATATTGGATTTGTAATATGGAAAATATATGAACACAGTTTTAGAAATTTGTATATTATACTATTTGAGATCTAAGTATATATATACAGATTTATTTTTTCTTATTTTTTTTTAAGGGAAAAAAATATTTGATTTGTAATATGGGAAATATATAAACACAGTTTTAGAAATTTGTATATTACACAATTTGAGATCTAAATATATATATACAGAATTTTTTTAATGTTGATAGGTTGGTCGCTACTTTCGTCCAAGTTGATTTTTCTTTATTTGATGCTTATGTTTGTTTTACGATTTTGTTTGGAAAGAATACGTGTGTCATGTTTCAACACCATCCTTCAACAATCCATTGTGAGTACTAAAACGTAAATTGGTACTAATAGATTCAGGTGTTGGTACTTTAGTTTGTATGTATTTCTTTTAGTATCAGCTTTTGGCCCATTTGAATGATATCCTGATCTCATGATGGGTCAGCCGAAGCAATGTATGAAGATAAAGCTTGCAGCCTCAAGGTAGCTATAGAAATTTCATTCTTGATTAGTTTTAGTTAACAATTTTTGATTTGTTTCATGGCCGTAACAGTGGAGACCACTGTTGGTATTATCTTAGTGGGTTTCTAAAATCTTGAAGACAACATATTTAAGAGTTCATGATGATATTGATAGATTATAAGTTTTTCTTGCATAAATATGCATTTTAATATCTATGCCTACATATCAACAGACTAATTATTTTCTGTATTTGATGAAATTAAATGTTTGAATGCAATTTTTTTTACGTAGAATCGTTTCTTTTTTGTGGATCCATTAGTTTCATGATAGTTCCATAACACGCATATCTAATGTTTGAATTGTGGTAAAATATATCAGATTCAATTTGTATGCTACAAACAAAACATGCATAAATTAATCATTTATTTGAAGTAAAATGGTTCGTACGTAATATTAAAAATATCCAAAAGCATAAAATATTAGTTCATAAATACTGATTTGAAAACCTAAAAATTGAAAAGAAATTGTGTTATGTAGAATAAACCATTAATATCTGAAGTTGAAGCGCTGATCCTTTATCTCAAGCATCCTATGCATTATTCATTGTAACTGCCTTTTTCTTCCGGAGTGCATCCTCCTCATCAAATGTTTTGTCTGTTGGCATGTCTTCTGTTTCTCTGATTCTTTTTCTATCTGTACCACCAGTACCATTCTTTGTTGTGGAATCCATAACATTCATTGTTGCATTGCCAGTGTTGATATTATTGCTCTCACATTCAATATTCTGTAAATATTTTTTAAAAAAAAAGTGATGTATAATTATTTTTAATCATATGTTTTTGTCTTCATTGGTTATGTATGTTAAAAACATTAATTTATTATGAATGTCATACCTGATCCACATTAGTTGTTTCTTCTAAATGCATATTCTCACCATCTTCTAACGATTTTTCTCTGTTAGCAAAGTCATCTTCATCATTCTCATAATCATCAGGAACGTTTTCTAAATCATCGTTAGCATTATGCAAATCACCTTCCTCATCTTCATACTCATCTCTCTCAATTGGAAACTTATCATTTTCATTTGCCAATTCATCATCGCTATTTCGAAACTCATCTTCATCATTTTCTAAACCATCTTCACTATTGTCATGCACATATCCAGAGTTCTCATAATAATCGTCATCATTTTCAAAATCTTCTTCGTTATCCTGTTTGGTTTTGTTAAGAAACAACTTTGTTTTAAAAAGTGAATAAACAAATATCTTTTTTTGTGTGTGTTTTCATGATTTTAAAAATGTTGTAAAATAAAATAAAAATACCTCTTCATCTAGGAAGCCATTTTTGAAGTAGTTGATTGTATCAACATCGTCTGAGACTTTTTCAGTTCGATATATATGGTTGTTATTGTTGTGGTTAAATTCCGTGTATTTTATCTTGAATAGATATTTTTTCCCAATAATCTCATCAAGGTCGTTTGGGAAGTATTCATCAGTATCCATGCCTTGTTCTTGCATGATTTCCCAAGCTGTCAGCTTAGTCATCTTATGCACATTGTTATCAAAAATTACAATTTGTGCTGATCCACTTTCGTCAACAATACGCACAATGATTTTGAACCTTCATATTAAAAAAAAGATGCTTTTAGTTTGGTATTTTGTATGTTTGAACGTAAACATGCTGTAAAAAAAAACAAAAACTTATTTCATACCCGCATGAAACGGTGTATGTTTCTCCATGATTTTTACAAAACCACATTTGATTTTTGTTTCTTGAATTCATTCCACCTTTTGCAGGTATTGGTGTCACTTTTGTGTTGCATTCTTTGCAGCCTGTATAAACCCATCCACTTTGATATTGGATGCTATGCACGGTTGCATAAACAACACAACATTTTCCCTGCATATTGTTCATTGTTTTTAAAATTATATTATATTTTAACATTATTATAAATTTAATATGATTTTAAAATTGTCAAATATAATAGCAAACTTACCGGTTCAATAGTACAAATCATTCCTACGAATCTCTTTACACATCCTTGCATAAACTCTGCGGGTGTAACTACATGGCTGTTTTGTGAATGCACCTGAATTTTAAATTCGCTTGGATCATATCCCTCTTGAGATTCATAGCTGTTTCATATTTAAAAAAGATTATATTGTTATTATTATGATAGCAATTATATGTTAATAATTTTATTTACAATTTTTGAATAAATAACCTTTCTCGAAAAGACAGTAATTGAGGTATTTTCCTATTAATGTATATCTTGCTTCCAAATAGAGCGTTGTGCACGGATGGTTTATCTGTC
This sequence comes from Artemisia annua, assembly GCA_014162995.1. NCBI lineage: Eukaryota > Viridiplantae > Streptophyta > Magnoliopsida > Asterales > Asteraceae > Artemisia > Artemisia annua. Next base: position 144,867 of record LBNU01035314.1, read on the forward strand.
AAATGTAAATTTTTAGTTATATCATAATAAATAAAACAATAAATTAAAATTCAATATATTTAAAAGTAACAAAAAATTAATTTTTAAAACTTACTATCCCAATATTTAATCTTACATAGCATTAAAAGGATGTTTAAATGTCCGATTTCTTCAAGTCTGTTGTCGTATTCATTCCACATGAGTGCCCAGTTATCCCAGAAAGTACAATCAAGTGTATAAGATCTGCAAAATATGAGATGAATTCATTTTTATATATGCATATATTGTTAAATAATTTTAAAAAAAAATAATGTAGTGGAGATAATTATTCTTACTCAGCATCTTCAATGACTACAGTTCGGCGAAGTTTGGGTCCACTATGGCTGTTTACAGTGACAATATTACCAACAGCCACAACTGTTCCAATCACATCTGTTCAACAATATGTGTATTAGGTTTATTTAGAATATATTAAATAATAAATAAAAATTAGCTTTATATGTATGAATATAATGCATACCAACACAATCATGTTCATGGTACTCATTGTTTGGATCCAATATTTGTGTAAATGGTTCATTAATGAATCCAACAAAGTTGTCATCTATTTGATCAATTCTTGTGACATTTATTCCTTTAAAAAATGATATTTTCCATCTATTCGGTAACAAAGGCAATCTTCCACCGTTTTCGGCCACACCAAAGTTAGAAATCATATAGCATTGTCCCTCTTTAAGAAGTGGCTCAAATTTAAACATGAATTCCTTTTTGATGTAAATCTGGATTCTCTCGTCCTGTTAATGTTATTCAAACAATTCTTTCTTATATATATCTTTTCATAAATAATAGTTATAAGTATACAAATGAATATACATATACATACCTCCACATCTTGAAAAACACAATCCAAGCTATATGGGTCATGCTCTTCGTTAAGTTTGTGTGAATGCCAAATAGAGATACATCTTCCTTTAATTGCCATGTTATTGATCATAGGGTTGACATCTTTAATATGAGTCATTCTTAGTTCATGCATCTTTTGACCTGAATATTTAAAACAATATTTATTTTTAAAAATATTAAAATTACAATTAATATAGAAAATTAAATTTAAAAACAACTTTGTGAAAAATTACCAACAGAGGAACTTTGCATTCCATATCCTTTTTTGATATGTGGTTTGATGCCTGTGTAATTCAATTTAGCAAATTAATAATATCCACAATGTATATTCAAGAATGAATAAGCAATCTAACCTGATGAAGAATTTTCAAACGCCGAAGGATGTGTTCCAAAACGGTTTTTTGGTACTGAATTCCCTCCTGAAATACAAAGTATATAAATGTTATGAATCTATAATGTTTTATAAAAATTAAATTGCATTTACAATATATAAAATTGTGTGTACCTCTTTCAAATTTATATAACACAAATTACCTGTTAATCTTCTTTTACACGGATACGACTGTGATCCTGGTTCATTTGCTTGATAACCAAAAGTTTGGTTACCTATTGCAGATCCTCTTTGTTGTTTAGGTATTGCTACTTTGAAAAAAAATTTAAATCAATTATATTAGTTAGGAAGCATAATTTCTTTGTAAACTTCAACATTGTATACATTGTATCTTTTGCTATATTACCTGCTGGCGTGTAAAATGCACTTCTCTGAACTTTTTGATCATTTTTAAGAAAAGATCGCCTTTTAGAGTTAGATGCATCCTGTCCCATTGATGATGTTTCACCTATCCACAATGTCACAAATTATATTCATAAATACAAATGATCAATCTATTAAGTAGTTAGAATATACACTATACGTTCATTATTTATGATAAATATCATTGATGATGCTTATGCTACTCTTAACTGAAAACTGCTTATTGTACCTTTGTTAGACCTTCTTAGAGTTAAACCATGAGAACCATAATTTCCAGTTGGTGTGTCACTTTGGAAAATAGACATATCGATAGAACTCTCTTTGTTTCTTGTATCTGAAACAGAATGATTTGTATCTTTCTTTGTCCTTCTTAGATTTAAAGCATGAGATCCATTGTTTCTCCCAGGGGTGTCACTTTCAAAGATGGACATGTCGATAGAAGTATCTTTGTTTTTTGATTGGGAAACTGATACAAAATAAAACATGTTTTGTTTAATGGTTTGATGTAAAATTATTCTATGTTAACACTTGCACATTTTTAAAAAAAATACCTGGTGGAACCAATATATTCTCATTGATATCGTCATGGTTATTTTCTGAAAGTAAATCAACATAGTAATATATCTTATGCAATATAAACTAACATATTATAAAAAAAAATAGCACATACTTGTTTATGTACATATAACAAACTATGAATACATAAATACCTGGTTGATCCACTAAAATAACATCATTATCAACATTTTTTGGTTCTGTAATGTTATCACACAAAACATGATTTGCATTAAGTCTAAATTTTATAAACAAACGTAACATTATTTGTTAATGACTAACATATCTTGTGAATTCTTTTGAAAACCTTTTCTCAGTTGTTGCTTTCCTGCTAACAATTCATCAACACATACACAAAGATGATTACTAACAAAACTCATGTCCCTTGAAGTAGTCAAAACCAACACATTAGCAAGTGATAACATATGCAATAAAAATACATGATAAACTAATACCATGTGTTCATACATTGTAACAAATAACATCAGACTACACTATAATAATTAAAAATCTTATTCACAAAAAAAAAATTCCTACTTAAGTCGGGTTTACACTATTGGATCTTACGTAAATAGCTGGTTTTGCGTAAACTGTATGTTTGAGATGATATACGTGGCTTCTTTCTACAGAAGCAAAAGATCCAAGTGTTGTTTGTAACCTTAAACTAATTGTTTCCAAGTGACTACTAAACTGGTTGTATTGGTACAGGTACAAAAGATTATGTGTTTTGCAAACTGATGGTTCAAACCTTGCAGCTTTAACTTCCACAAACACTGATGACTCTTTTTTCTGGAAGGTGTAAAAGTATTAATAAACATCTTTTTATTTTTCTATACTAATGACATATTAAGCTAATGCTGGTTCAAAGCTTGCAACTTTAACTTCCACAAACACTGAAGATTAAACTGTTACTAATTGTTTTCAAGTAACTACTAAACTGGTTGTATTGGTACATGTAGAAAAGATTATGTGTTTTGCAAATTGATGGTTCAAACCTTGCAGCTTTAACTTCCACAAACACTGATGACTCTTTTTTCTGGAATGTGTAAAAGTAAACACCAACATCGGGGACTCTAACAGATATGACACTGACATATCTTAAGGCTCTATTCATAATCTATTAACAAAAATCTAAAAAGTAGACTATTGTATTCAAACATAAAACCTACCCCTTATCACATATACGACACAACAAACATTCACCATCTACGTATGAAACTATATATGAATGAAAGTAATATATACTATTATAGATGTCAAACACAATATTATGGTAAGATTAATAAACAATACGTAAACCATATAATTATCAAGTTCCATGCTTTAAAACCAAATATACCTCTAAAATTCTGTCCACCAGCTTTCTTTGTTGTTTGATTTCCTGAATAAAAATAATGAAGAAAATAACAACAGCAATATGTTAGATTTAAAGATGAAACAAACAAATTTATATAAACGGATTCTATTCACCTGAATTCATTCTAATTTTTTTCTTTTCCTCTACTTGCTTTTCAGATGTATTAGCTTCCTTTGCCTTAGAAAGCCTCTGAGAAAATCGTTGTCCCTGCATTTTTTTGCCTTCTGTTAGTCGATTTTTAGTGTTATTCGAGTATTCAAGAATTACGCACCTCAATTAATAATGTAATATATATAGTGTAACATTATGTTTAACCTAAAAAATAACTTAAAAGATAACAATAAATCTATACCAAACTTATCTTAAATTTTTAAAATAAAAATCTCACAAAATAATAGGTATTTAAAATTTAGAAAATATATACACACAGATTTTTTAATTTTGAAACACATTTTGTAATATTTATTAATTTGTTTTTGTAATACACTTTTTTAATGTGATATTAGAAAAAACACAAAATAGTTTTTTTTTAAATCTAAATCTCTATATATACAGATTTATTTTTAAAATTTATCCACATATTTTGGTTATACATACTCGTTAGTTTTATGTGAAAAATAATTAAATTAACTTGTCTAATATTTATCATTTATATTTTGTAAACCATTTAACAAAAGTTGTATAGCTCAATTGGTAAACTTATCTTTGCATATTCATTGTTCAAAACCCCATGTTCGAACCATACTTTTTCCTATTTTTAAAAATTATCTGCCGAAATTAATTTAAAAAGATGTTAAAAAAAAATTAGCTTACATGGTTGAAAAAAAACACAAAATAGTTTTTTTTAAAATCTAAATCTCTATATATACAGATTTATTTTTAAAATTTATCCACATATTTTGGTTATACATACTCGTTAGTTTTATGTGAAAAATAATTAAATTAACTTGTCTAATATTTACTCCCTCCGTCCCAAAATAAGTGTCCGGTTTGACTTTTTAGGAGTCAAACTGGTTCAACTTTGACCTTAACTATTTTTGTGGGTGTTATATAATAGTTGATGAAAAATATATAAATGGATTGTGTTTTAAGTGTACTTTTGAATGGTATAATTTTTCGTCAATATTCTATACCACATAAAAAATATTTAAGGTCAAAGTTGAACCAGTTTGACTCTGAAAAGTCAAACTGGACACTTATTTTGAGACGGAGGGAGTATCATTTATATTTTGTAAACCATTTAACAAAAGTTGTATAGCTCAATTGGTAAACTTATCTTTGCATATTCATTGTTCAAAACCCCATGTTCGAACCATACTTTCTCCTATTTTTAAAAATTATCTGCCGAAATTAATTTAAAAAAATGTTAAAAAAAAATTAGCTTACATGGTTGAGTTGTGATGACATGGCACAAAATAAATTAGGTGGCAATGACTGGGCAATGAGGTGGCAATACGCGTGTAATGCCTCCTGTTATATATAGTATATATATATATAGAGATATATTTTTCATACGTACATGCATGCAACATATGAGAAAGATGACTTGTTGTGCTTAAAGAGCTTGTGTGGTAATAACGTCAACCTTGTTTAACACTTATAAACACGATACAAACGAGCAAGTGCTTGTTTGGTTGTTAGGCGACACACACTTGACTCGATTACGAGTTTTTCAATCTTAAACGACTTGTGAAAACGAAAACGAAAACGAAACCTAAAAACTAAGTGTTAGCTCGTAGGACTTGTACACAATCGACCTACTATGCTTTGTGACTCGCGAGGCTTATACTAGCTTATAATTGAAGCTTATGGCTTACTATCTCATCGGGCTCTAAACCGAACCCAACTCAAATGTTCTTTTAATAAGCTAATACGAGGAGTACTTATTCACTCAAACTTATTCAAATTGACATATATAGATGATATACAAAATTGTTTTGGAGAAGAACACAAACTTATACATGCATCACTCGACCTCAGTTTACACTAGGATGAAAGTTGATAACAAATATAAAACAGTCACTATGGTTAAATATATTTGGACTGTAAAAATAACGTAAGTAAGCATTTGGCTCAACTGGTTGAGGCGTTGAGTCTCTTGGCAACTTTGGCAATCCACCGAGGTTCGAACCTTTGCAGTAGCATGTTGGTGGTATCAGTGGCGGACCCAGAAAAATAAGATGTAGGGGGCAAAAAAAAATTTTCCGACAATAGCAACAAAATGTGGAAGAAAAAAAAGGATCGAAATGATAAATCGAGTATTATTACTTGGAGATGAATGATTTATAGGGTTTGAAAGTGTTAAATGTTGGATTTTATTATTTAAGTGGGGGCAATTTGAATTTTTGTTGGGGGGCACTTTCAAAAAAAGGTCAAAACTAAAAAAAAAAAAATTACACTAAAATCTTATCTTTTTCAGCTAGCCATGGGGGACACCGCCACCCCAAACCTACAATGTAGGTCCGCCCCCGGGTGGTATTCTTTTTTACTCCTTAACAGCCCAACTTTGAGTAAAATTCACCTAGTAAAATCCAAATAGTGAAAGTTTATAATTTTAAACAAAAGGGTCACAAATTCGAATCTCGCAAGGAACACTTTTGTTATTATTTTTATTTTAACATTTTGACAATTATTTTTGACCCGGTTTGAATATATTTTTGTAACTCTTAACAAAATGTCCAAATTATAATTTTATTAACACATTTCATTAGACGTGCGCCAAATTAATATAACCTAGTACATATTCTAAACACCTGACTAAAAGACAAAGATTAGAATAAAAAGGAAATACTTATAGCAAAATTTATAAAAAGATAATTTAACTTATCATCCACTAACTTTTGATATTTATAAACTCACTTATGTTTATATATCGTACCACGAAGCGTCGTTGATATAAATACTTTTTTTTTGAACGGCAGCTTTTATTGAAACTAGCAAAAGCTAGAAAAAGAGATTACATAGAAGATATACAAGCTAAAGGGTTTTCCAACCACCCTACCCAGTTTAACTTACATTTGGGGTTTCTAAATGAAATCCACAAAAAAGATTGAGAAACTATGGAGTCCCAAAGCGTCGCCTTCTTGGGGGGGAACTAGAAAAGATCAATTGATTACGAAAGTTCCATATGAACCACATAAGAGTCCCCCCCACCCCTTCAAGAACCAAACGAACCTTAGAAGAACCTCGAAGAGAGTCGAGCCAAACATACCACTCCGCAACGTTGCCACAAACCGGAAAATCCAAGTCCCACCATTTAGCTAGAAGAGCCCACAAATCTTTAGCCAACTCGCAATTGAAAAAAGTATGGTTAACTGTCTCAATATCTTCAAGACAAGAGGGACAAAGAGTCGAATCAACCTCAATACCTCTTCTATCTAAATTCACCCTAGACGGGAGTTTATTGAGCTTCACCCTCCAAAGAAACACGTTGACTTTGGAAGGAATATTTTTATTCCAGCGAGTAGCTTCAGAGACCGTATCCAAGGTTTGAGAGTCAACCAAGGAGCGAACAGAGGCTACAGAATACCCCACCGAAGCATCTAAAGACCAAATCCAGGAATCACGCTGGTCCGTAAGAGTAATACTCCCAATGATACTTTTTAGAGCATCGAACTGNTTAACACCTTATTCAATTAGTAAAATTCTTCAAATCATCTATCAATATAAAATTTTCTCTCAACATAATAGAAGACTTATTTATTTCAACAGTCAAGACTTTATCAAATAAACACATCCCCAACAACGATTTAAGATCCAAAATCTTGTACATGTTTCTTAACAGGTTGTTGTTAGTCCCAGAGCCGGACAACCCAACAAATCCGGTGATCGAAACCCATCCTTTAACAGTTCCGCATTGTTTCACATTGGTTAAGTTGTGTAGGATTTCAAGTTATCTTATCTTACTACGTAGTATTTTATAGTACATGTATAGCATTGTCTTATAATTTAAATAAGTACACTTATTAAAGCAAATTGTACAACAACTATAAGCCAACAGTTATACTACAAATATTGAGTAGTCAACTCTTTATACTAATTGTGTAACAACACTTAATAGCCAACCATTTATATTTTTTAACCAACTAATTTCGAAATTAAAACCTATAAAGGAGTGAAACCGCTTCCAAAGACTCAGCGATAGGGCTTGATCGAGGGATCAATTTTATCCGGAACATAAAGTAACAAGACCAGAACCCCGTGTGGACTATGAACCAACAAAAAAAAGAGCGTCAGCTCCAAAAAAAGGATTGTTTGCATTACTAAAATGTACATATTTTTTACTCTGAGATCTATTCCAACATTTCCAGAAGAAACCATTAAGCTTTGGTTGAAAGATGCAACGTACATCAAAGATTATCTCTTCAGATTCGTTAATATGTGGATTCCGTTTCCGAATCTTCCGATCTGTTTTTTTCAAGACTACTACTATTGCTAACGTAGTAGGCAAAGTGCTATTAATCGGATGGTCCGACCCCCATCTCGACCCGGTGTCGCAAGGGTATGCGTTGAGGTGGATCTTCTCAAGAAAAAGCCTAACCTAATAGGGTCTGGTTAGGCATGGGAAAAACGAAGGAAGATGGCATAAAATCGTCTATGAGAAAGACCCCACGGAACGATATTGCACGTCTTGTTCCAAACAAGGTTATTCAAAGTCAAACTTCAAACTTCGTTCGAAAAAGTAAAGTACAACTGATGCAGCCAACAAAGAAAAGTCAAATGAGCGAGGAAGGTTATAGCAAAGCACGAAATAGAATCTATATGAGCGTCATTCTTTCAGCGGGGGTTGCTAATGCTAATACCAGAGGAGAGTAGTTCCCCAGCGACGATAGGTGATATCTGTGACCAGCCCCGGCCCCGGATCACATCCTTCACCCGCTCCTAACCTTGAAAGTAAGAGACTTTCTCCTTATCCAATTCCCTTGGGCGCTACAAAGTATCCTACTCCAACACTTGGGAATGGAAGCAAGACTCCTTCGGAATGATTGACTTTAGCCCTTTCCCCTGGGAGCACATCCAAGACTCAAAATATGAACTTCGAAGAAAACCTAAAATTTCGGTCTTGCAGCAGCAGCAGAAGAGTTCGCGGATCACCTATTTAATAAAGATTCAAATAACTTCCCGCTGCTGAAAGATCCCCATCAAATGCTACATCCGAAGCAACTATAAGTCGATCTGCCAAACAAAACTCCCCTTTATAGAAGGGTTTCACCCCAAGCTCCTTTAGAGCAAGGCTTTTCCGGCTTTACTGACTTAGCTGAATAATCCGCTCTAGCAACTCTTGGTCAAGCTGTTTTCATCTACTTATACTTAGCTTCGGTATTGTACCCAAGAGAATCTGAATCAGAAAAAGTACCTAGACCTGGATCCAAGATCACGATATCCGGAATCAGTGTTGGAGGTCGATTCGGATACCCCACCCTTATTATAGAGTTTGGCACTCAAGGCATCTGTCTACGGGCAACAGGCTGAAGGAAGTAGGCAAGTCTGTATTAAAACAAGCACAAGCGAGGCATGGGATGGCCTTCCTATTAAAACTCTTGATGTAGGGCTTTCTCTCTCAATTAACAAGCCCAGGGATCACAGACGAGATCTAACCTAGTGGTTTCGCTTTCATTCATTAACTATACGAAGATCTTCTTTCTTACCTACTAGATCGATTGAAAGAAGCCTTCGGGTTACAGTCAACTCATAAAAGACTCTCCTAAGGAGATATTCTTTCTATCCATAAAAAGAAAGCGAGAAGAGAAATGACTGTGCCATTCTTTCACATCACTCTTATCAGTCTTAGATGCACCAAAAAGGCTCTCCAAGGCCGATCCTTGGGCAGCAAAAGTTACAACGGGCGAAGTAGGGAATATGGGATGGGCCATCTTCAAAGGGGCGAGTGCAGTCACTCAACCAACGCCTTTCAAGCAATATCTTAAGTAGGGCTCTTAGGCAGCAATAGAAATGACTCTGACAACCTGTCTCAATCTTTACCTCTCCTGGATCAAGAAAGACCTCTTCTTCTAATTAAAATGTTTGATCTCTGGGGAGTTTTCAAGCCAATCTATCAGTTTCTTTTCTTTCAAGTGAAGCAAGGCTACAACCTTCGACTTTGGTTGTTTGGCCCGCTTCTGCAACACCTCTCTCGTCAAACGATGCGTAGGGGGAGCCTTCCAAGTTGGATCAAAAGACATCCCTTGGTACAACGGGATATCCCTGACCCGCGGTACATACCGCAACATTAGATCCTTCAGACACCCTTTCATGTCCGAGACCACCTCTGTCACGGCTTCGATATCATCAACAGGACTGATAATGGATGTCAAAGTAGATTTTCGGACTCGCTTGGCTAAGACAATAATCTTAGACAAGGAGAAGAACGACAAATAGAATTGCACAAAAAGATCAGCTTCCGTAATCTCAATCTTATATGGAAAGATGGGATGAGACGAGGGTAACCGCTCCTAATGAGAGACACTGGCACTGGTAGCAATTCGGGTTTCACCTTATCGCCAGCATAGGCCTTCTGCAAAGAGGCCGCACACTGCTTTAAATACAAAGCAACGTGCAACCACCCTGATTTCCGACCTAGCCCCTCCGGTCTTGCCAATGAGCTTGTCAACCGAGTCTCAGTGCTTTGGATATTGAACGAATCTACTCTCTGAAATTTCTATGAAAGAGAAGGCCGGCTAAAAAGGTGTGCAATGCAAGGGTCTGAAAGAGTTCACGCCGCTTTGCAAGCAAGTTGATTAGCTAACAACTTCCAGCGGCCTCGGTTCCACTCAAGGATCTCTCTCACGAGAGGCAGTAAGAGCTTCACTATAGCAGTCAAGCAGTGATAGCTCTACAGTATACCTTTATTCATGTATTTGGCTCCCTGAGCCACCATTTCGTTCGCCCTTCCCGAGCCGCCTAACCCAAGTAGCTGTCGGCCGTTCTATCATTCGAATCTTCCTTCCTCCCGTCTTGCTGGATCCTGTACCTGCTCATCACTGTGCTCTTGGTAAGGGGGCTCTAGTCTCGGAAGTTTCCTAGCATTGGAGTTTGGTCTCTCAGTCGTTCATTCTTCAAGGCATAATCTTTCGTGACAAGCGGAGGAGCAGGCAACAAGAGCAAGTAGAGTGAAAGTCTCCTCATGGGCCAAACAGGAAGAGGTTTAGGAATAAGTAAGAAAGCAGCAAATCCTTACTCGAAGAGAGGGAGAGATAGTTTATGATCGAAGACCACGAACTTTAGGAATGGGGTCAGTGCAAAGCAGAAGATGAATTCATTGGTGGAATGTCAAATCGTGAAAGCAAAGTGAGTCTTAAGTCTACGCAACTAATGGTAGCTCCACCATTTCATGCACTTCTCTTCGGCTCATTAAGAGCGGGATCCGGGGTAAGAAAGTAAGATTGAACTACTGAATAAGAGAAGCATTGTGATTTCCTTGAAAAAAGGACTTTAGCGTCTCATTGCGGAAGCAGAAGTTCAATCATTCCTCATTCACTTCTAGGGCTTGGGTTAGAGAGGGGGGAATAGATTAAATAAATAAAGTCGAAGTGCAGTTCCTATTTCTCAGCTCAGATTAGAGCACCAGGCAAAGGAGTAGGAGCAGCCGCTGGAGAACCACCATAGCCATCCATGGAAGTAAGAATAGCAGCAGAAGTAGTAGTAGGAACACGGGCACTGGAAAAAGATTCAATCGATCCAGCTCTGATAACAAAGCTGTAGGCAAGCCTTAGGACCATCCATACCTCTAAGCCCGGGACTTTTTCCCGGAGCGCATCACAGAATGCTTTGTGAATAGCCCTCTCTGTTTCATACCGATACCTGTCAGATTCCATAGCTAATGAATCTCTTTCTTTTTCAACTCTTTCCCGTCACGCAAGAAGATTTTCTTGCACAAACCTAGTAGTTATTTGTCCTGCCGATCTTGGGTGAACTGATGACACTGATGCTCCAAGACCAAGAGTTTTCACAGCCAAAGCTATTGAAGCTGCTCCCTCCCCTTCACTTTCATTCTAGCTTTCTGCTCTTCAAGAGTAAGATTGGTTCTTAGAGCTAGGAGTTGCCTTTCACAGTGAGATAGCCGACTTACTATGATTTGATGGCATTCTATCTAATAAAGACAAAGAAAGTAGGAAGTAATGAAAGAATGGATTGAAATCTTAATAAAGATGGACCACTGGCCGCCCGAGGCCTAATCTCTTTCACTGAAGCTTAGCCCTTTTTTGAGGCGTAAAAAGTTTCAATTGAGAGTATACTCCGAGGACGAAAGGAGAACTTATATCGAATGAGAGATAAAGGACGGATGAAACGAAAAGGAAAGAGCGGAAAAAGAAGAGCAGCAAGACCAGATACCAGAGAATCAACCAAAACTGGGAAATCAACAGAAGAAGCAGAAGAAAGAAGCTCGACCAGGGGTTTCAAACGAAACTGATTGACAACCAAGAGATTCTTTTCCTCAACAGGAAGAGAATGCGGTAGCTCAGTAGCAGCGAGAGAGGAGTGAAGCTCAGTCATATACCCTCGGATATAGTTCGTATTCTACTCTTCGATCTATCTTCCGGTTAAGATAAGGAAAACGGGGAATCTACTAAACGAATAAGTGTGCAGTATTTCATTATTCTCTGAACTTCTTTAAAGCATCAAGTAAGTAAACTTTTTCTTCTTCCTAGCATCTCTGGGCTACCCGATCCATCAGTAAACGAAAGGTCGAAAGTCGAAGTTTCCCGACCATTGAGATCTTACTTTGATTTTGATACGGAAAATCTCTAACCATAGAAATAATAAATACGGCTTGATGCCCCGAGTCAAAAACGAATTGATTTCGTAGTTGAAAAACAGCCATCTCGGTATAACCTGCTTCAGTTGCTTTTGCTTTGTGCTCTTCTCTTCTTCCTGACCCTGAAATGTGGGAAGGTAGTCTATGTTAACCTGGCCTCTGTGAGCCTTTTTTCCTTCTGGTCTAGTGGCATAATGCTATGCCTTCTCATATATCAATCGAATGTTAGACCTCATCTCATCAAGAAATAGCATAGACTCACCCTTAAGACTATCAGTTCCTTGCTTTCCCCTGTCCTGGGGCTTTGTTTGACTGACTTGCTTTCGTGCTTGATGGAAGATAGGTGTCAGGCTCATAAGGTTTATCCTATAATAAAGAAAATAAGGTGAAAACTCGTCATCAAGGTGGTTTTCTTTCTAGTTCTACTGTCGAAGAACTCAATTGCTTAATCTAAGATGTAAGATTGAATGTAAATGCTAGAAGTTTGCTTTTTTCATACAGCAGTCACCAAAGCAGCTTTTCCAAACCCCTCTATGTCAATATCATGAAATGCAGCTCGTGTAAATCGACTGTTATAACTCATCCCTATATCTCTTCCTAATCCAATTCTTTCTAATTCATTCTTTTCCTTCGTCTGATTCCACTTCTTTTCCTAATCCAAATCTCAGTCTTTCTTTTAGAGTGATTAGCTACGTCATGCCTTGCAGCTCTGCCCCTAGCTTCCTATCCCCTTACTGGTTTAGCTTCTTCTAACTACTTGCATGGGATTACTATACCCTTCCTTTAAGCCTGGGATGGGACTTCATTCAAATAGCTCTTCAACACGAATCACCTCTCCCGGTTACCCAGATCACATTCCACGATTATCTGTTTAGATTCATTGGAAACTACAGGTTTTCCTCCCTCTGGACCTATTAACCTCACTAACCCCCCTTTAGAGTCAGTTGGATCAGAACCAGCAACAGATCCTACTATTAGTTTATGGTCTCTGCCTTTCTTTACTATGTTCCTATCTATGGATCTCGTGTACAAAAATAAGAAAAAGAAATAGGCTGGTTTAAGGACGGAAGCTCCCGAACCCCGTCGCTCGTCTTATGGAGACGTNTTTAGCATGTATTTCAGGTTATTAAGGTGACAACTTACTCCTGGAGGCGCTTGGCAAACGGCATGGCATGGTCATAGAAGACTCTGATAATATTTGGAGACCAAATCAAATATCTTATGGGCCTTACTTCCGCACTATTTCTGAATGTTGTAAATAAAATACTCTGATTTATGAAATCTTTTTGAAACAATTGACGTATAAACTGGTCTTTATACTTTGTGTTTAGATACCAATTGAGTAGCACCCCAGTGACATGTATGCTTCCGCTGGACCCGATTTTGGGGGTGTTACAAGAGCAGACTCGATCAGCAATAGTACAACTTTTGTTCGAATCAAGAAGATAGATGCGAGGAAACAACACCTTTAGAGGCTGATCCCCGCACCAGGTGTCTTCCCAAAACCGAGTACCAGCCCCATTACCAATCTTACGAGAACAAAGGGAAAAAAGGTCAATACCGTTGTGCTTGACACTATTGATCGAAGATAAAATGGATCCCCAAGAGCTGCTCTTGCGGCCTCTGGTTGGAACAGTATTGATACCTCCATCACGACCATAGATGCACTGAATGACACGGGCCCAAAGATCAGAAGAATTATTCAAGAACCTCCAAATCCACTTGAACAAAAGCCCAATGTTAAGCCCGCGGATACTGCCAATACCAAGACCACCTTCCTCCTTACTTGCGAGGCATCTTTTCCATTTGACCCAAGTCATCTTTTTTTCCTCTAGATCACCCCCTATGAAGAAGTTGTTTCGCATCGACTCAAGCTTATTACGAATAAAAACTGGCATCATGTAGATAGACATATAATAAGTGGGAAGATTGCCAAGAACCGACTTGATAAGCGACAGGCAACCACCTACTGATAATAAGCGAGCTTTCCATGAGGAGAGCTTAGAAGAGAACTTTTGAACAATATCATCCCAATGAGAGCACCTGGTCATGCTGCATCCTACCGGCACACCAAGATATTTCGAGGGAAACTTAGACGCCCCACAACCAATAATATTTGCCATGTGTGAGACCTCCTCATCAGTAACCCCAACACCTAAGACTTTGCTTTTATGAACATTGATTTTTAATCCCGAGATAAGAAAGAAACAACGAAGCATACTAATGAGGGCACCTGATTTTTAATGGACTTAGTATTATTTTACCAATGACTATATTTTCATGACTACTTTTATTGTGGATATTTTCCGTACATAGTTGTCCGGTTACGCCCGGACCGGAATTATACTCGTCACGAATACTTTTATATACTCTTATATATATAATTGTACATTTATCCAAGAGCCAATACTTACAAACACTTTGGAATGACCCAAACGTAAACTCTGCCACACAAGCAACATTAAACACGATCACTTGAGAACATTTAAACTTATTTAAACACTTTGAGTCGTGAGTACACAAAACTGTAAACAAAGACTTGCGATACTAATCTAGGTCGAGTACCAGTGCCACATGCATACACCATTTGACATCACTCGTTTCAGACAACTTATTTCTAAGGTGAGTCATAGGCCCTCTTTTACTTATTTTAAACTCTTTGGGGGAGATACATGCTCGTTTTACTTACAAATTGTACCCGTTTATCTTAAACATTTTACTTAATGGATGAAACACTCTATTTGTTTATTGAAACATATTACATGCTGCAAACATGAACACAAGTATTTTTCTGTATGTTACCCTGATTATTCTTGCCTAAGACACACTTTTGCCATTGAAAGTCCCTCATATTATGAACCTTAGTCACTTGCGAGTGAACGCGAATATAGTGAATAGATCTATTGGCAGTTGACGCCCCATTTGTGTTAGCCGGATAGGCAACCAAATGCACTTTATTTGAAGAACAATAGGATGTTGGCAAACTCCTACACGAGGGCACTATTACTTACATCATCCCTATGACGTGAGTAACTTACGTCATTTTTATGATGTCACACATGTTAAAGGCTGCGTTCATGAGACTTAGAGCAATAAGGCGGTACTGTAGTCATGATACAGTACTGCAACTACAAAATTTATGGGCGTATATCAACGTAGCCCACTGTTTATCAAACTTGGAACTTGTGCTCATTGATTTGCATACGATCCTTAGGAATTTACTAAATCTTGACCCCGTTGGGGCAAACAAACGAATTACTTTTGTGTTGACCCGGTTAGGGCAAACAAACCAACTACGGACGTATAACAACGCGACCCACTACTTATTTTATTATCACTCAACCTCTGACTATTGAAATCGACTGTTTTATTTATAAACTCTATGAACTCACCAACCTTTGTGTTGACACTTTTAGCATGTATTCTCAGGTTTCTAAGGTGATGACTTACTTTTGGAGGCACTTGTCAAACGGCATGACATGGTCATAGATGTCTCTGATAATCATTTGGGACTGCAAAAATCCTCTTATGGGCCTGTATTTCCGCACTATTTTGAAAAATGTAAACGAAATATTTTATGTCTCTTACTTAAAATCCAAATCTTAATCCAAATTCTAATCTTAATACAAATCCTAATCCTAAACTCATTTACAAACCAAACAAGCCTCATTACTCGTTGGTCACTGCTCTAAAAAGCTACACACCTCTCCGCACCAAATACATTCGACATAAGACTCTTAAACCTTGATAAGCTGAGCCCATAAAACACCTAANCAGCACACTATCACTAAACTTGACTTTACTTATCTGTGAGCTACTCTGTGCTGAGGTGTTTCATGAACCCCTACTTTTACTTGTTTGTACTAACTGGTTTTAGGGGGAAATACATGCTCGTTTTAAAATCAAATTCCTATGCTTTTTATGATTGAACACATTACTTTGTTCCTAACTTGAAAAGCATGATTTATTTGACTTATTTGCCATTGAATTACCTTATTTGTGGCACAAGCGTTTAAATCATATATGTGAGTATAGCCCCTCCTTTTATCTATTTTCAAGCCTTTTGGGGGAGATACATGCTCGTTTACATTATATCGTTTACTCAACTAATCTAAACTCCTTTAACTCGATTTGATGATAATACTTTAAAACCATTTTATTACAACATATTACATGTTTCAAACCTGACACCAAGTATTTTTTGCTGTATGCTATCCTGATTGATATTGCCTAAGTTTACCAGACTTGCCATTAATCCCTCATATACATGACCTTAATCACTAGAGTAGTGAACGCGAATATAGTGAATTAGATCTATTGGAAAACCGACACGCCCCCATTTTGAAAGTTAGCTGGATGGGTAACCGAATGCATATATTCGAGAAGGTAGGAACCTGGCAATATCCTGCTAACGTCAGGGCCCCCTTATTACCCTGCATCATTATTTTATGAGTCCAGGCACGGACGCCATAATAGAATCATATGATCTTATTGGAGCATAAACTCTGTTAACGTTTAGGTTGTCATAGTTAGGGCAATATCCTACACTACGAATGCTATTGTTTCACTACTACTTGACTTGTGTTTCCGATGTTTTTACAAAACTACGGATTATCAAGCAAACTATGGGCGTATAACAACGTAGGCCCACGCTTTTCTTACTTATTGAAATTACAAACAAACTCCAGAACTTTTTCATCAATGTTTTATATACAACTTATGAACTCACCAACCTTTGTGTTGACACCTTTTTAAGCAATGTATTTCAGGTTATTAAGGTGACAACGTTACTCCCTGGACGCTTGGGCAAACGGCATGGCATGGTCATAGAAGACTCTGATAATATTTGAGACCAAATCAAATAGTCTTATGGGGCCCTTACTTCCCGCAACTATTTCTTGAATGTTGTAAATAAAATACTCTGATTTATGAAATGCTTTTTGAACAATTGACGTATAAACTGGTCTTTTATACTATTGTGTTTAGATAGCCAATTGAGTAGCACCGCCCCAGTGACATGTATGCTTCCGCTGGACACGATTTGGGTGTTACAGAGCAGACTCGAGTCAGCAATAGTACAACTTTTGGTTCGAATCAAGAGATACGATGCGCGAGGAACAACACCTTTAGAGGCTGATCCCCCGCACCAGGTTCTTCCCAAAACCGAGTACCAGCCCCATTACCAATCTTACGAGGAACCAAGGGAAAAAAAGGTCAATACCGTTCTGTGCTTGACACTATGTCCGAGATAAAATGGATCCCCAAGAGCTGCTACTTTGCGGCCTCTGGTTGAGACAGTAATTGAACTCCATCAACGACCATCAGATGTCACTGAATCAGACGCACGGGCCCAATAGATCCAGTAAGAATTTTTTTTTTTATTCAAGAACCTCCAAATCAACCTTGACAAAAGCCCCAATGTTAAGCCCGCGGATACTGCCAAAACCAAGACCACCTTCCTCCTTAACTTGCGAGGCATCTTTTCCATTCTGACCAAGTCATCTTTTTTTTCCTCTAGATCAGCCCCCTATGAACGAAGTTGTTTCAGGCATCGACTCAGCTTATTACGAATAAAAACTGGCATCAATGTAGATAGACATATATAAGTGGGAAGATTGCCAAGAACCGACTTGATAAGCGACAGGCACACCGACCTAACCTGTGATAATAAGCGAGGCTTTCCCATGGAGGAAAAAGAGCCTTAGAAGAGAACTTTTTGAACACCAATATTATCCCAATGAGAGCACCCTGGTCATGCTGCATCTAACCGGGCACACCAAAGATTTTCGAGGGAAACTTAACGCCCCACAAACCAATAATAGATAATTGGGCCAATGTGCTGAGACCCTCCCATCAGTAACCCCAACGACCTAAGACTTTGTTTTATGAAGCATTGATTTTTATCCCGAGATAAGAAAAAACACGAAGGAATACTAAATGAGGGCACCTGATCCCTTTAATGGACTTAGTATTATTTTACCAGATGACTAATATTTTCATGACTCTTTTATTGTGGGATATTTTCCGTACATAGTTGTCCGGTTACGCCCGGAGGAATTATACTCGTCACGAATACTTTTATATACTGCTTATATATATAATTGTACATTTATCCAAGAGCCATATACTTACAAACACTTTGGAATGACCCAAACGTAAACTCTGCCACACAAGCAACATTAAACACGATCACTTGAGAACATTTAAACTTATTAAAACACTTTGAGTCGTGAGTACACAAAAACTGTAACAAAGACTTGCGATACTAATCTAGGTCGAGTACCAGTGCCACATGCATAACACATTTGACATCACTCGTTTCAGACAACTTATTTCTAAGGTGAGTCCATAGGCCCTCTTTTAGTTATTTTAAACTCTTTGGGGGAGATACGATGCTCGTTTTAACTTACAAATTGTACCCGTTTATCTTAAACATTTTACTAAATTGATGAAACACTCTATTTGTTTATTGAAACATAATTACTGCTGCAAACATGAACACAAGTATTTTTTTTTTTCTGTATGTACCCTGATTATTCTTGCCTAAGAACATTTGCTGCCACTGAAAGTCCCTCATATTATGAACCTTAGTCACTTGCGAGTGAACGCGAATATAGTGAATAGATCTATTGGCAGTTGACGCCCCATTTGTGTTAGCCGGATAGGCAACAAATGCACTTTATTTGAAGAACAATAGGATGTTGGCAAACCCCTACACGAGGGCACTATTACTTACATCATCCCTATGACGTGAGTAACTTACGTCATTTTTATGATGTCACACATGTTAAAGGCTGCGTTCATGAGAATTAGAGCAATAAGGCGGTACTGTAGTCATGATACAGTACTGCAACTACAAAATTTATGGGCGTATATCAACGTAGGCCCACTGTTTATCAAAACTTGGAACTTGTGGCTCATTGATTTGCATACGATCCTTAGGAATTTACTAAATCTTGACCCCGTTGGGGCAAAACAAACGAATTACTTTTGTGTTGACCCGGTTAGGGCTAACAAACCAACTACGGACGTATAACCAACGCGACCCACTACTTTATTTTATTATCACTCAACCTCTGACTATTGAAATCGACTGTTTTATTTATAAACTCTATGAACTCACCGACCTTTGTGTTGACACTTTTAGCATGTATTCTCAGGTTTCTAAGGTGATGACTTACTTTTGGAGGGCACTTGCAAACGGCATGACATGGTCATAGAATGTCTCTGATAATCATTTGGGACTGCAAAAAATCCTCTTATGGCCTGTATTTCCGCACTATTTTGAAAAATGTAAACGAAATATTTTATGTCTCTTACTTAAAATCCAAATCTTAATCCAAATTCTAATCTTAATACAAATCCTAATCCTAAACTCATTTACAAACCAAAAAGCCTCATTACTCGTTGGTGCACTGGCTCTAAAAAGCTACACACTCTCCGCACCAAATACATTCGACATAAGACTCTTAAACTTGAAAACTGAGCCCATAAAACACCTAAAAGAAAGAAAAAATGAAAATAGAAAAGGAGCAGGGTGGTTTAAAAGGCACATTTTGAAAACCCTAAAACCCCTAATTGGAAATCGCGCCCGCCCGCCCGTCTTCTTCTTCACACTCCCACCACACCACACTCTTTATAAACACACACACACCTGTTGTGTCCTCTTGTTCATTTTCAACCACCCCTTGCTTGAACATCAATCAAACATGTCTCTTCGACCAAACGCTCGGACGGAGGTGCGGCGTAACCGCTACAAGGTAGCCGTAGATGCGGACGAAGGTAGGCGAAGAAGAGAGGATAACATGGTGGAGATTCGTAAGAATAAAAGAGAAGAGAATCTGCAGAAGAAGAGACGTGAAGCTGTTGCTGGTGGTGGTGCTGCTAATCAGTTTCCCTTGCACTCTAATCTTCAATCTGCTTCTACTAATGAAAAAAAGGTTGTTTAAATATATAGATTTTTATTTTATTTGTTTATTTATATTATAACTTTTAGGGTTTGTAAAAGTTAGATTCTAATGTTTATAAATTTTGACTGATTGAAAAGTGAAAATAATGGACTAGTTGATTGTGCTTTCAAATGGATGACCTAGGGCTCGCGTGATATATTCCCTCATTTGGCTTAAAGTAAAAATAAAATAAAAAACTATCCAAGGTGTTTGTAAGTCTATTGGTTTACTAAGGGGGTGTTTGTTTAAGCTTATATGCGGCTTATGAGCTTATTTGTTTTTCGGCCTATATTTCATAAGCTCAAATTTTCCGGCGTATTTTGAGACTTGTGGGCTTATATAAGTTTATCATGATATGATAAACTCATATATAAGTTTATCATGATATGATAAACTCATCTAAGCTCATAAGTCTTAAAATAAGCCGGAAAATTGGGGCTTATGAAATATAAGCAAAATTAAATAAGCTCATAAGCCCACATATAAGATTAAACAAACGCCCCCCTAAGTTTTATTTGTAAATGTACTATGGAATATATGTTGCACACATCATTGTAGTAGATGTTCTGATTGATAAATATTAATAACGAAATCAGCTTGTGGAATTTGAGAGCTACTTTTAAATTGTATATTTCATGCCTTGTACAATCTGGATTAGGAGGTCTTGTACTTTTAATCACACTAGAAAATTAAGATAAATGACATCCAAGGCCTTTGGTCTAGTGGTATGTCGGTTCAAGCATCGCTGGAGGCATTTGTGAGATATATTGTGAAATAGGTGGTGTAGGGTGTGAACAAATTGCCGACACTAAAACTAATACAAAACTACATTTCTGAAATGATTCATATAACATAAAGTACATGTATCGGTCTCATGATTCATATAACGTAAAGTACATGTATCGGTCTCTTGATTCAAGAGTTTGTGTTTAACTAAGGTTTTGGTTGTTGCAGTTAGAGAACCTACCTGCGATGGTTGCGGGAGTGTGGTCTACCGATAACAATTTGCAACTTGAGGCAACCACTCAGTTCCGCAAGCTGTTGTCGATAGGTACACCATGATCTTTTTAATCTTTCTTTTGAAGGGTTGTTCTTTATTTTTAATCTTTTGTTATTCTTATTCTATGTTTAACTGTCACAGCTGTTGTACTGCTTGTCTAATTTGAAATATTTTTTTGTTTCAGAGCGCAGCCCTCCTATTGAAGAAGTTATTCAATCAGGTGTCGTTCCTCGCTTTGTTGAGTTTCTTGTGAGGGAGGATTTTCCTCAACTACAGGTGAGTTATGTACTTTTAACACTTTTGAGTTTTGACCTTTTAATTGGTGTGCAAAAACATTTGTATACATACAATTCTTTCTTGGAGTGTAATAATATATGTATTTTTTTCTATGCTGTAGTTTGAGGCAGCTTGGGCTTTGACTAATATTGCTTCGGGTACATCTGACCACACAAAAGTGGTGATTGAACATAATGCTGTTCCAATCTTTGTGAAACTTCTTGCATCACCTAGTGATGATGTTCGGGAGCAGGTTAGTTATTTTCACATTCTGTATGCTCTTTCTTTAGTTTGTGAATTGTCTGTTAAGCATTATCTTAATGTTCATGTAAGTAGTTTGAACTTGAAATGAGTTTAATATCAGTTCCCTTTATCTGCGTGTAGGCTGTATGGGCATTAGGGAATGTTGCTGGTGATTCACCTAAGTGCCGTGATCTTGTACTTGGGCAAGGTGCTTTGATCCCTTTACTAGCCCAGTTGAATGAGCACGCAAAGTTGTCTATGTTGCGAAACGCCACATGGACACTTTCCAACTTCTGTAGAGGCAAACCACAACCTTCATTTGATCAGGTTGGTGTTTGAATACTGTGGCTTGTTAAGGAGTCCTATTGTCACTGTCGATATGTATTTCTTCCTTTGTTTATGTCATCTGCATATTGATTGATCATATCTATTTTCGCTATGTCTTTTGTTAGACAAGACCTGCACTGCCGGCTCTACAGCAACTTATTCATTCAAACGATGAAGAAGTGTTGACCGATGCTTGCTGGGCACTCTCGTATCTTTCAGATGGTACAAATGATAAAATCCAAGCTGTAATTGAAGCGAATGTATGCCCCAGACTTGTTGAGTTACTAAAGTGAGTGTGCTAATCATTTTTGTTCTACTTATGCTATTTTTAGGCCTGTTTAAGTGTTTAGTTTCTCATATTCTGCAATTTGGTTCATCTGTGTTTCAGTCATCCTTCTCCTTCAGTACTCATCCCTGCTCTTCGCACGGTTGGAAACATTGTTACTGGTGATGATATGCAAACTCAGGTATCGGTCTAAGACAACTCTTAGTGCAGTAGGATGTTAGGATACACAAACTCGTATAGTTTGTCATGTTATGCTTGGAAAACTTACTGCAGTTAGTGTCATACTTGCTTCATTTTTCCACTAATCGTTCTTGCTGGTCGGAAACACTGATAAGAAAGTACAAACAAATATTATTTTCTTGCTCTCCGCTGATTTTAACTCAACTTAAAGTGAAGTTTAACTTTCTAAAGAGTTAAGTTTAGAATAGTCATATTTTTGTAGTAAATGGTTAGTGTATTTTTAGAACATCCTGGAAAGAGAAGTAAGGCAACTTTGGAGAAATGAGTAGTGGAGTATATCTTTGTAGGTTTGTAAAATGTAGACTTGATGTTTTCTTGTTTATTTTAGCTCATTCCGCCAACATGCTCTCATTAGCTGATGTTTCTATATTCCAATCCGTCTTGGTACTTCCAAAAGTTTTAAACCTAACTATGTCATTGTGATGAAGCAACTACTTTGCATATGTCTGGTGTTCGTACTTGCTTGGTTATGACCCATTACTTGAATACTAAAGCTATAGTATGACATTCATTTTTAGTTATGACACATTGCCTAAATACTAAATACTAAAGCTATGCTCCTTACTTCCCAAAATAAAGGTACTGTTTGAATCTGTTTAACCAAGGCGTACACCTAAACGTTGTATATTTTGTAGCAAATAAACGTGATATTATACTCTACAAAAATTACTTGAGTTTGAAGAAATAGATATTAAAACTTTGCCAAAAGGACATGCTGTGTTTAATTTATCAAAGAACTTGTTGCATATATTTTGAGATGTTATATTGAGTTACTGTAAACCGTCTGTTGAAGCTGTCTATAACTATAGTATGAAGTTTCTCGTTAGCTCTTAATAGTTCAATAATAATGGTGTAGAGACATCCTGTTGTCTTTTGAATTGGTTAATATATTGGAGACCAGTACACAGTCAACCTGTTCCTCTTATGGGAGTAAGCAGATAATGGTGATCCTGGGTTTTTTAACAATTCACCACGCTATAGTAGACCTAGAACCTTGTTTTTTGCTCTTGAAAACGATAATTGTGGAGCTTGTTCTTTTGTTTACTGCTGCAAAGAAAAATGTTGTTTGATGGCATACGTAGTTATTTTATATATGTTATTTTTTTGTGATATTAGAAATAATATAGAGTTCTTTAATTGTAGCAGAAACTGAAGTAAAGTTCTGATAATGTGCTCACTTAGTAGCCTCTTTACAAGCATAGTTGACCCATTTCATTTGTGTTTGTATGTGTTGTAGTATATCATCAATCATCAAGCACTGCCTTGTCTTTTGAACCTGTTGAGCAATAATCACAAAAAAAGCATTAAGAAGGAAGCTTGTTGGACTATATCAAACATCACTGCTGGCAACAAGGAGCAGATTCAGGTCAGATACGTTCACTGATTACTTATGGAAGTATGAGCTCGCATGGGATGCAATACTTGTTCATCCGCGATGAAATTTTAGCTTTTTTCATTCTGCTGCATCTTTGACCTTCTATATCTTGTTTCTACAGACAGTGATCGAAGCAAATATTATTGGACCTCTAGTTCATTTGCTTGGGAATGCAGAATTTGACATCAAGAAGGAGGCTGCATGGGCTATTTCTAATGCCACTTCTGGTGGAAGCCATGATCAAATTAAGTAAGATGCAAGATTCTTTACAAGGAATGTTTAAATCTCTGTTTACGTTATTTTCCTCTTCAGTTATTGATGATTTTATCATACAACTATTGCAGGTATCTTGTTAATCAGGGATGCATTAAACCGCTGTGTGACCTACTTATCTGTCCAGACCCTAGAATTGTGACTGTTTGTTTGGAGGGGCTTGAGAACATATTGAAGGTTGGTGAAGCTGAGAAGAGTTTGGGAAGATCAGGAGATGTTAATCTTTATGCCCAAATGATCGATGATGCTGAAGGATTGGAGAAAATCGAGAACCTACAGAGTCACGATAACAATGAGATATATGAGAAGGCAGTAAAGCTTCTCGAGACATATTGGTTGGAGGAAGAGGATGATGCAATGCCACCTGGTGAGGGCGCCCAGCCTGGTTTCAATTTTGGAGGTGGTGATGTTTCTGTTCCCAATGGTGGCTTCAACTTTAACCAATAGAAGGTATGTGCATATATATGTCTATTTCAAAATTTCATACAAATAGTTGTACTAGGTTTTTAATGTGTTCGTATGGATTTATATTTTCAGATTTTCTCGAGGTTAGTTGGGCATCTGAGGTTTTGGTTCAGTATTGTAGCGTGGTTGAAGTTTATGGAGGGGTTCAGTTCTCTTACAATCGATAGTGGTGAAGTGTTTATGAATTATGTAAAAGCAATATGTTATTTCTCTATGCGGAGGCATTTGACATTTCAAATTGGGATTTATAGAATTTTCCCTTATTTTGTTATTTCGTTTGTTATCTACTTGGGAATTGCCAATTCCTTAGATCTGCCTGTTTTCTGGTGTATGCTTATTAATCTATGGATGATAATACACCATCATTGTTTCTTTTTATGGAAACGAATTTTGTTCATCTTCAGGTTTTTGAGGATTCTATTTTTAACTGTCATAAGTGGATCATGACTTTCTTATGGTGTATATTCACTCGGAATTGGGATTAGTTTCCACTTATTAGATTGAAGTCAGGTTCTGATATCCAAAGCGTTTAGCATGATTAGGAGTTTAGGACCCTGTGCTTGAACCTTGAGGCTATTTTTTGTTTTAAATGACACTGAAAGCTTGCACTATTACTCTATTTTGATGTTAGGTTTATTTTGGATTATTCTTAGGCTCATATCTTAATTAATTCTGCTATAATTTGTTATGTGACTTATGTCCTTTAATTAACTTGGTAACTTGGTGTGTTGTGCTGATTTTCTGCTGTTTGGTGCTTATCTTTTGTCTTTAGTTTGGACTACATTATTTTGTACATCAAGAAACTAGAGAAAGTCATAGACCCCAATTGAATTTGAGGTTGATCAATTTGGACATCAGGACTGATTAGAAATTTAGAAGTAAAAAAAAAAATGTTAATGATTTCAGTGGTTCATAGTTGCTAGCTAGATAAATATAACACCGGTGATTAATGCAGACTTAAGTTAATTAATACACATCTTGTACACAATAACTTTCTTTGGCAATATAGTAAATCTGAATCTATTTTCACCATGCTTAGTAAGAATTTACCTATCTTTCTCCGAGGGGGATGACCGGTACAGCCTTTTTTTGATGTGTACACCTAAAAAATATGTATTTCGAGTTTTTGACTATCGTCACTTCCAAGCATCATAAATAGAACAGCAACTAGTGGTTTCATCACACACTAAATTATGAAATGTTGCATAATGGAATGGACTTAACTGTAACACCCACCCAACTACCCCTTATAAAAACACAAATATCAAACACTTAATTGTCTTGTATTCACTTAGTGTAGAATTTCGTTAAAATTTCTAAGAAATTTCTATAAGTGTGTCTCCTTTGCTGTTTGTTTTATGATGGAGCTGAAAATTTTTAGTAATGGAATGGACTTAACTGTGAGCACCCACCCAACTACCACATAAAAACACAAATATCAAACACTTAATTGTCTTGTATTCACTCTAATGTAAAATTTCATTAAAATTTTATGAAAAATTTCTATATGCGTGTTTTCTTGCTGTTTGTTTCATTATTATGGAGCTGAAATTTTTTAGTAATGGAATGCACTATGTAACTCAAAAAACCTAAACAGCAGTTCAATTAAACAAGGAGAATTAACACAAAAATACCAAAATATTCATTACTCCGTACATGATACATTTTAAACATCAAAATTAGACGTAGGGCGACAAAGAAGATAATGCCAGCCACAGAACTATCCTCATAGGAGAAACTTACCCCTGAACTTACAGAGAAGTTTTTCACCTCAGATAAGATAATAACTTGACTTACTAAGTAAACCATAGATACCAACAACTTTATGGCGAGTAACCAGAAAACGGATCAAACTCTGACATTCTTCTGTTTACATCTTTCAACACGGTAACCCATCTCATGGCAGCTTTGATCTTGCACCATCTTCCCCTGGGTGACCCGTTTCTTGAGAAACAGCCGTCAAAATCAGAAGAATCCAAATCCATAGCCTGATTGTTCGGTGACATTCCATCTGGAAGATCAAAAGCATCATAATCCACAGCAACTCCCAGATGACTGCTACCATTCAAGCCACTACTATATGGGTGTGAAATCTGCATTTTCAATTGATCTGTAAAAGATTAAGGTTCTATAAGCAACAAGAGATACAATAACTATACCAATAATTAAAAATCATTCCGAGAATAAACAGCATTAAAATCGGTTTTTAATTTCCAACCCTTTTTGTTTGTACGGAATTCGCATGAATCCAAACAATGTCTAATTTTCAACACTTTACTTGTGAATGGATGATAAAGCAAATTACTTAAAAGGAAACATGTCAAATGGGTCAAACGGGTCAAAAAGACCAAAGACGCATTTTTAATGCATTTAGCCTTTCTAAATTATTTCCTTTACAGAAATTTAGATTATTACTGAACTAATACAATTTTCGTAATCATATTTAACAAACAATATCACTTTCTTATAGACAAATATGGACACAATTGTTTCGGGGATCAACTCAACCTGACCCATACCAAAGCTTTGCCCGTTTCCATCCCTATATTAAACTGTATACTTTATTTTCTCCCTTTTTGTGTTACGTATTGGAAGTTCATTTAAAATTAAATGGAGCCAAGAAGAACAAACAGTTGGTGAAACAAGAGCTGGGATATAAAGTAATATTGTTAATTGAGTTGTACATGAAACATTTACACAAAAGGTTTATGTATGTTGGTGTGGAAAGGAGGTATTAACATCCTGCATACCTAAACTAGCACTTCTAAGAGGATCACTGTGAAGGTTGGCAGCTAGCACTGGTGTTGCAACCGCTGATAGATCATCAATTGGTATCATCCCGGCCCATTCTTTGTAAACTTGTTGCTTTAACCCTTCTACCATAGTCTGCCAATATACAATTAAAAACATCAGTTGAATGCTCATAATTGGATTGAGCAATATCATGATCCCTGTCACATCAGGTATGAAGTACAAACCTTCTGAAAATCATCAAGTACATTAATGGAGAGATAATTTTCACCATCAAAAGTTGCACCCACAACCTCCAAAATGGAATTGAACGAGATCCCGATCCCATCTGCACAGCTGTACATGTACACCTTGTCATCTAAAACACAAGTTTTGGCGTGCTTGATAATTGTCTTCCATATGGTGTTATTGGGCCCGCCGAGTAGCTATATTTTCAAGGTGAAAAATTATGGTTATTCATCCATTACAAGTTCATAAAAGTATGGAAATGATTACAAGGAGAATCTGTTACCATGCATAATGAGGACTCGTTAGTAGTATACACTTGTAGAAAGTCTTTCAAGGTATAGATTTTGTTTAATCCCAAACGCGTATCCAATTTCCCACCTTTTGCTATCTTTTCCAAGCGCCATACCTCATCATTCAAGGATGGAGGATGATGCTTCATGTATGCTAATAAACGAGTTCAAAAAAAAAAAAAAAAAAAAAAATCCATAAGCAACGAGTATAGATAGCTGAAATAAAAATAATTCAGGCTTCTTGAATTGGTTGTCTCATCAGAGTAAGATACAGTTACATATATTCCTACATCTCATATGAACACAACTCGTTTGCTAATTCTGTTTATCTAATATCACATACTCACTGTCAAAATGCACATCCAAACACCCTAGCAGTAGAAAAGGTCTAGAATAGTGATCAAGACAACAAATGAAATGAATTAAACATAGAAAAGGGAACTTACACTCTCCTCTTTGATCTTTGACCACAAATGCTTCACTTCTTGCTTCCCTGATTCTCACTTCTGAATTTTGGACTTTTGCCCCTAACCTAAACTTCCTACTTCTCCTCCAACTCGAATTATCAGTAAAAACTAGATCACCTAAATTCGCAACACCTTCTCTCAAAGTCAGTACCAAATCCCCTGTCAATAACGGCCTTTTGCCATCTCTTGCAGATATAACTTTGGTATCAAAATCAGTCTGAGACCAATCTTCATGATCGTCAGCAGAAAAATCACCATCAAGAGGAACAATCACTACCTTTAGTGAAGATAAGGGTCCATTTGATACGATCCTATTCAAATTAACATCAAATAGTACTAATCGGATAGCACTATTGTGCTCAGACTCTATCCTATTGCCAGTGAAATATGTACGACGCATCTGAGTCTGAAAACGAAGCTGCAATGATGTCGTACCATGTGATTCAACTGCATCAGAAGGACACCTAGAAAGAAGAAATGTAAAACTGTTACATACCAAATAAACAGAAGAGTCATATTCTATGCTCAAGCAAATTTTTTATTTTGAACGGCATGATATGCTCAAGCATGCCGAGATCTTATGAAAGGAAAACAATATGTGCAGATGACAAGTTTGAAATTGAGATGGAGATAAAACCTTGGTAAATTTCCAAAGAACCTCTCTAATACACGCTCCACCTCATCTCGTACCTATTACGAAACACATAAGCATTACTGAAAATTGTTCTTTACAAAGTAATGAAATAAAAGCAGAGAGGACATGTCAGTACCTGTCTTCGGATTAACTGTTCCAACGTTCGCTCAAATTCTTCTGATATAAACCGCTGCCCCACATTAGTAGCATCACTACAAAGAAAACAATATCCGCATCAATAACATTCACTAATAATAAAAAACATGCAACAGTCAGCTGTTTCACAAAACCTGAGTAACTCACTTTGAATATCCATATTCCTCTGGTTCTTGATTAGAGGGTCCCGATCCATCCCATTCCTTCTCCTCCTCTTCGTCGTAGTCACTAAAACTTCTTTTCAGTCCCATCAAACACCATAAAAGACAAATGATTTAGGAAAGGAATAGATGTAACTGTGAACCGCCACATGACTAATCTTATATACAGCACGGAATTTATTTGAAGGCCTTTGGAAAGTTCCAAGTAAGTAAAGGTTATTTGCATCCCAAAATGTGGGTATCCACAGTCTAACTTCCTTAAAAGTGCAACATCATATCTTTTTCCTCTTTTCTATTTAAAACATAATCTATGTCTGTGGACTTGTCAATCATATGAATATTTGCTGAATTTTATTCTCTTACTAATAATAGTACTAGTAGTACATAACTGAATCCCCATAACTTTTATAGAAACCATTTATTATCAAAATATTAGCCTCTATCTATAAATTCTGTTTAGTTTCAACAGTGAAAGTCGACTTAACTTGAATGAGCTAAATCATTAACATCCATACACCATTCATATGATTGAAACACTCCATACCGGTCATTATTCGTTTACCTGCATCAGTTGAGTAACTAGGCTTATTAAAAGTATTAGCATTTCGTCATTTTTAGGTCGAAAAATTTACAAATTTTTCTCAAATGTTCTAGATTGGTCATGATAGGCTTCCTTAAAAACAAGGAAAGTATATATGAATTTAAGGGTTTTCTGCAAAACAACAGGTAATCGAACTACAAGTCAAATTTTAGATTTTTTGTGCAACCAAGGTAACTTTTGCGAAATTATCCAATAACATGTAGACACGCGTCAACGTGTAAAATGTAAAAAGTTAGCACAAAATCTGAAAGTTGAAAACCTTTTTTGATAGTATAATACCTTAGTTAGGAATTGACTTATGGTTTATGACTGAATTGGTATAAAGGGAAGCTATATTTTGTTTCATATACCATAATTTACATGAAATGTACTGCCAACAATGATCAAATATGAGTCAAACAATTTAACTTGGTAGTTTGAAAAAGAGAATCTAGGAGGTCCCACTAAGAAACAGAAACAAGCGAGTAATTGTCGTAGAAACACGAGTGAATATACGCGTACCTGCGGGGGGCATTTGGTTAGTTAATGAGGGGAAGGGGGTTGGTTAGTTAATGTTTTTTACCAAGAACATTGGTGGAAGCTGCAGAGACGCGTGTATAGTAAGTAAGTCTCAAGAATTTCAATATATCTTTTTTCTATTTTGGGGTATGTTAACTTTCTCTTGGAAATATCCATCCATGTAGGCCCATTTTATTTTGAGGGGGTTTAGCCTTTTAGGGGAGTTTGTTTAAGCTTTGTGGGCGTATAATTAAATACTACTTTATTTCGAATTATATTTTATAATCAGCACGAGTTTATACCTTTCGCGTTTGACACTTTTGGTTTTCTAGCACATGATGCTGTAGTCTTCCTCAACAGAGTTCAGCGGGTCATGCATTCTAATGTGATGACCCCTAGATCCATGAATGTAGTTTTTCAGCGGATTAGCTTTGCAATCCAAAAAGGGCTGGCGGCGCAGCTTGTTGCCCGTTTGCCTTCAATTGCTTTATGTTAATTCAATTTAATTTCATTTTGAATCCAAAAAAAAAAAAAAAAAAAAAAAAAATCTTAACTTTTTTGACTTATTAGATACTTTATTAATAAGTTTAAAATAAGCCAAGATGTTAAAACTTATAAAATATAACCCAAAAATCAAATAACCTCATAAACCAATAAATAACCTTAAACAATTAGTTATCTTCTTCAAAATGAAACTTCATTTTGAGCACTATTTTGGGTATCGCGTAAGGATTGAGATCCTGTTGAGATTAATGTGAGTGGGGAAAATAAATAAACTGTCTATTGTGAGTCCTTTATTTGATTAAAAATTAAGCTTTCATTTTCAACAAAACTAACATGACCTCATGTTCAAATAGAACATGAGAGAATCACAATCCATCGTGTAACCTTTCTACAACTACTTAACTTCAATCTACAACCACTTTGACATTTAGAAACCTATAACTTATTTGTTATAAGATGTTATATCTGCATAACATTTGTTACCATTCAGCTTATTTTTACTTGCACATGTGACGTTAAAAACTAGAACCAAATAAAACACACGACATTGCGTTGCACCACCAACTTTGAGAACAACATTGAAATTGGTAGGAAAAAACATTGAAAAACGGTGTTTGCACCGTGTGGTGTAATTAGATTGTAAAAAATTCCCATTCTCGTTGTCTTATAGGTTAATATATAACTTAAAGCATCTCTGACTAGCTTTTTACAAAGATATTTACTATTTTATAAAACTTATCAAATAGCTTGTAAGAACTTTTGCAATTGACTGCTATTCTTGCTATTCTTTGGTTTCCTTCAAATAACACACACTTTTGTACTTAACCGATCATAGAAGTATAGTTGAATTGTATTTGTTTTATCGGCTTTAATTTGGTACTACAAAATTATATACAGTTCACCCTTTTTTTATGCAACTTAACTACCATACTGAAAGTATGTTACTATCATTGATAAAGACTGTTATATTGGTATTTCTTGTTGGGTGATGAGTTGCATTGATATATTTGGAGCTATGGAGTGTTCAGATCATACAAACTTTCTGTTACACACAAAATGGCTATTCAACAGTTCTGAGCTGCTATAAAGTTTTCTATCAAAAGTTGCATCAAAATTGGGATTAGGCTACTGAAGCAGATTTTTGGGTTTTGAGGCCAAACAAGTTCTCAAATAACTTAGGGGCCATTGGAGGTATGTTCGAGGGTTCAGGAGCCATGAAGTTCACTATCTTCTCATGAATATGATACCTGCAAAATTTATTTTAGAATTCAGAAACGTCCAATGTTCATGTCAACCGGAGTAAAAAGGATAAACAGTCGTCAAAATAATAAAAAAACGATATTAAACAAGTCTGCCCAATAAACAAATTTTCCTAATCAGCATTTTCAGACTCAATTTCCGTTAATAAGCAGTAATAAAAATCTGTCAAATTACTACATCTTTTTGGACTGAATATGTGATTAAAGAGAAAATTAAACACTTATATTGCAGCATGCTGGATATAGTTTAGCGGAAATGAGACGAAACAAGTTTCCCCAGTGATAAAGTATGTCATCACGTACCTAATCTTGCGGCTTTTAGAAGCACGCCTATCAACAATTTTGCGTTTCTTGGTTTGTAGTCTCTTCATAGCATAAAATGCAGTCTCTGAGAAAAAAGAAACAAGTGAAATACATCAATACCTTGATTACTAGCCGAGCATTCAATAATGACGTTCGTCAGTTGATAAAAAACAATTAACAGCCACAATAGCCGAAAGAACAACAATTCATAATACAAGGCTCAGTTTCTTACCGGACGATCCTGCATCAACAGTCTCAAAAAACTCTCTTAGTAATTGTTGATAGAATTCAGAATCGTCGAGTAGTTCAGGATCACCATCAGCATTTATAACCTGATCAAACCAAAGAATGAGCATGCATGTATCTAGATACGGTTTGGTGTTAAGTAAATTTTAGATCAGGACAGTTGTCATCCAAGGTTGATGCAAGGGCATTTTCATTTGAAGGGATGATGGGGCACACACGACTTTTAGATACCATCATCACTGACTTTTGAGAGTCAAATTATCTGATTTAATATCAGATGTTGGTATAATTTTGCTTTGACTCGAGAAAGAAGTCAGTAACTGTATGAAATTACCATAACATTACCAAAAGATAATAAATAAATAAAGCTAACGACGTTGATGTCCATTTCAAAGTTTGAACAGTATAATGTTGAAATTCCAAAACAAGTGGACTAGGATTAAGAAAAAAGTAGAATACCTCATCCTTATCTAGAGTTGAGTCGAGAACCTGCCAATAACAAGAACATCAAATTGAATTATAATTACACAAAGTATAATTAGATAAATAAAAGTTTTAAAGACGGTCACAGCTCTAAATATGACTCAGGCAGATAATTCAAGGGTTTTTGTTAGACAACTAGTCAAACGTCATAAATAGTTAATTACAACAAGTATTTTGAAGACCCAGATCAGCATCACCAAGTTCTCATGGTAATAATAGTAAGTGCATAAGTAATAAGTTGGCAAAACAAATAAGAAATGTGAAATGATAAACTTACATTCCCAAAAACAGGGACAACAGATCTCCTCTGCTGCATCCCTTTGATCATTCTACTTGGATCCCGCATGTAAGATGCAACTTGTTCACTGATATTCTGCAAGAGAGGAGCAATAAAATGAGTGATGCTGAAGATACTATAAAGATATAGACTCAGCTGAGAATTGTAAACACATATACAAACCTGATTGAAGGCTTGAAATTTGTTTTTGATGCCGGCAGCACCACTTGTCACCTGTGTCTTCCTCTGCCATTTATCCACTGACATATCTCTAAAAGGAGCAATTCTGCATCATAGCGATATTATCAATAAAATTTAGTACTTGACCTAACTTTATAAACTCCATCAGACCGATGGAAATTGCAATATTTGATCTAGCAAAAAGTTTTAGGAGGTGTTTGTTTAGGCTTATTTAGAGGGGTTTTTTAATAAGCTCAAATTTTGTGGGGTTTTTTTGCTACATCATAACTCCATCAGACATACAGTTATGAACTTATTCGAGGGGTTTTTTTGTAAGCTCAAATTTTGTGGCATATTAGAAAGAAGGTAGGCTTATGTGAGAAATGTTATAACACAAAACTTTTCTAACCTCATACAACGCTTACAATTTTACATGTTCATGTACTTTTTGGTCATTTTATCTCATTAACTCTAACAAGCTAACTCAAACACTTTGCGTGGGCTTATAAGCTTATTATTCATAAGCCTAAGCCCAGGATACAAGCTTAGAAAATCACCCCTGTAAAAGTTGTTTGTAGGGGGTAAAAGGTTTCTAAAAGTTGCACAGATCATATAGTAACATACAAAGCTCCATAATAAATCAATACTAGAGCATCAAAATGAACATTTTTGAGAGGTAAACTTCAAGTACAATCAGTATGCAATGCATTTTGGTATAATTATTTCATGAGTTTTACTGTGCCATGTGATGATAGATAACACACTTAAGTACCTAGACTGCATTTGAGAGATCCGGAACCATTCTTCATCTCCTTCACTAGACTTCTTGGAAGCACCTTTGCTAGTAGATTTTTGTGCAGCATCTCCATCTGAAGTTGGAATTTGTATCAATATACAGTTAAGACACATTTATCAATATGAAGTACATAAATTTAATAGTTATGATATATACTATACACAGGCTTCTTATTGGAGGTAACAAAGCAGCTAAAGTGAATATATGTTAACATCAAACAAAGCATCATCTATTCCAATACAGAAATACTCATAGAAATAATGATTGGCAGGAGAGCTTGAAGGACCATAATCTCCAGCAAATAGCTCATTTTGCAATGAAAGTTTATCTATAACCAAACATCACATTGTTAACGTGGAATTATAAATCATACCATCATTTGCTTCCATAATCGCTGGATTCTTTTCGATAAGTGCCTGTTACAAGAAGTTCTCATCAATTAACATTTAGCTGCAGAGAAAATCAAGCTTACACGCCTGAAACTACTCCTTATGCTTTTATAAAAAGCAACCTACTAATGAAAAAAGTATAACATTCACAGCTATATTACCTCCTGCAATTTAAGAATAGAATCTAGGGTTTTCTTAGACGAGTCAATGAGGTCTGAATATGCTTCTTCAACTCCTTCCCCAGATTTGCAAAAAGAGGTTCTGATTGGCTCCTGCAAACAGTGATCATGGTTATACTTTGATATTACAGCATAATACATAAAAATGTTACAAGGGTATGATGAAGTGTGATCTAAAGGAAAACCTGTGGAAGTCTATTTGAGGTTGAAAATGACTTCTGTAGCAAGAATCTGAACTCAAGAGTTTTGTCCCAGAGAGCCTACATGACGGTGATATTGAATTGATTTACAAGTAACTAAATAGAGAATATGAAAACAACGACCATTCAGAAGCACATACCCTTTGATTTTTTACTGCTTGGCCTTTCAGAAGATCATCGTCTTGGTCATGTCGTAAGTTTCTAAAAAGATCTCTAAAATATTTACAAGAAAAAACTAAGTAAATTGGCATAACGAAATGGGATCTGACTTAATATAATTTACAAGTGAACGACAGATGCTTGAATGTAACTAATGCTTCTTTTGATAAAGAGACTAGAGAATCTTACTGTTCCTCATGCCTAAGATCGTTGTACTCCTTTTCAAGTTCTTCCATGTCAGCATGGTTGTTGTCATCTATTTTTGTATCTATATCATCATCATCATCATGCTCGTCACTCTCATTATCATCGTCACCATTAGCATCACCAGCAGAATCACTGTCCTCATTTCCAGACACATCTTCCTCGTTCCCAAACTGAGTCAACAAAAGATATATACATTTGTAAACAAATTTTTACTGTAATAAAAAAATAACCACATATAAGAAGTTGCAATAAAGCTCCATTTACATTCATGGTATCCATTTCTGAGTCGTACTCCTCTTCCACATCGTCGTCATCATCATCATCGTCATCGTCGTTGTTACTGTCAGTGTGATCTTCAGAGCCAAACTTCTCAATTTCCACCTGCAGATTAATTGGAAAGATGAAATGAGCCACTAAAATACTCCTAATGTTGCCAGTTGACTCCTCTAAAACTTTTTGTTTACTTAAATGAATCCAACCAATACAACAAGAGAAAAAGATCTCCACATGTTCCGCACCCAATACTTGACACACTTTGTTGTCTAATAATTGAAGAATTTGATGTTAATTCCTACATCCCATGAATATTTAGAATTTGATGTTATTCCCTACATCCTATAAATATTTAAATTCGTCCGCTTTTATTTCCTTAGCAAACTTTCGAGTCATAACTACTTAGTTTTCCCCAAATCATCATTTACAAAACTCTGTTTATTTGCTTCTGATAGCAGCAATATTTAAGTGAGAGTAAACTTTAGACCCGAGAACCTTATATAATGCCATGTACCAGAACATACCAAATTCAAGGTGACTAAAAATACAAACTCTACTGCATTCTCTCATGATGAAAGTGTATCCTAAAAAGTATTGATTGTCTAAGCTACAAATCTAAACTCTCTATATATAGCTCTTAATAGAAGGCATTGTGACAGAAAGAAACTTATGAAAACAACTTACGCTCTCAAGATGGTGATCATCATCGTCTGAACTACTAATGTCGCTCTGTTGTACTTTTCTCATTCGCTTTGCAGATTTCCCCATGTTTCAGCAAAATCCCCTACATAAAGAATGACAAGTTTTAGATATACAGACAAACACCTTAAGTGTATATGTGTCTTAGATATCGATTTCAAATAATAGCATTCCTTTTAAGTCAAAGCAAAAATACCCCACAAGACAAAAGGGTCCACACGTATAGCCTACCGTTGAGACCGAGAGACGCAGGTTACATTAGCTCAAAACACATATTTCAGTTTGTGATGAAGATTAAACTAGTTAATATTAATTTTACTATTAACTTCATAATAACTTGCTGCTTTAAAGGTAACACTCACGTCACTTTGTACATTCAAGAAGAAATTCATAAACCGTACTAAGGGGTGTTTGTTTAAGCTTATTTGCGGGCTTATGAGCTTATTTGATTTCAGCTTATATTTCATAAGCCCAGATTATAATAAGCCATATGTCTCAAAAAA
Organism: Artemisia annua; assembly: GCA_014162995.1. NCBI lineage: Eukaryota > Viridiplantae > Streptophyta > Magnoliopsida > Asterales > Asteraceae > Artemisia > Artemisia annua. Next base: position 182,047 of record LBNU01035314.1, read on the forward strand.
TCAAAATAAGCCAGAAAATATAATAAGCTTATGAAATATAAGGTGATCTATCCTTTAACGAAATACTATATACCCAATAGCCGATTATCGCCCTTAACGCCTCCTAACCTAATGTTACTGATTTGCAAACAGAATGTATTTAAAATCATATAAATTTCAAATTTCTAAACACAACATACAAACCATTTTAATTCTCAGCTAAACAAAACAGGGAAGCATGAATTCTAAGTTTAGAACAAAATAATAATAGTGCTTACTTTTGTTGACACGGGGCAGTGGTGGCGGCTAACGTAAGGGGGAGGGAGGGTTTTACTGGTGGTGTCAAGGGTTTTTGTTGGCTGTGTTTCTTATTTTTCTTTTAGGTTTTGTATTTTTTTTTTTTTTTTTTTTTTTTTTTTTTTTTTTTTTTTTTTTTCTTTTTAATATTTTATTTTTTTCTTTGTTTTCAAAAATGGAAACAAAAAACATAGAGAAAATCATTTGTGTTTGTTTCGTGTTTTAGGTTTGAATCTAACTATCACATTTTACCAGTAAGAGGTGGCTAAAAAGTCTAAATTTGTTTTTGTATAATTGTCCGAATGATTTTAACTACTCGTTTCTGCAATTTATTTAAGTAACTTATGTAAATATAAAACAACACTTTTTATCATAAATATAACATAGTTAATAAACCATCAAATATATTATATTAACATGAGTCTTCAAGCTCTTATCGAGTAAGAGGCAGTAAGACAAGTCACTCATCTCTTACTGAGTAAGATATTATATGTCTAACTGGATCTGACTCAAAAGAAAAAAACAAATAAGCAAAACGTCTGCCCACCTTTTACTGGTAAGAGTAAGAGGGCTAGTAAAAAAAAATTTTTTTCCAAAAAACATACCCTTACTCTTTCCTCGCTTTACTTTCTTAAAGAATGAAAGTTTATCATTAATAAATTAACTAATATCTTTTTTAAAATTTATAATATTAATTTGAACCAAAAATAATATGTACACTTAATCAATTTTCTCTATCTACTTTTAGTAGTAAACAATTAAATTAGTTTATTTTCAAAAACATCGTGAACAATTAATTTGAGACGGAAAAAGTACATCAAAAGTCGGTGGCTCAAGATGTATTGTTCCATATTTTTTTAATGTTTATTTGACTTGGTTATATTTTAGTAGTTTATATTCTTTTTGTTTATTATTCTCACATATAAATTTTTCGTAGTTTAAGTTAAAAAGTAAAGTTAACTCCATATTATAGAAACAAATTTTTCAATTTTTACAAATATAAGTGACATGATCAATTTTATAACAAACGAGTGGGGTAGCCCGCGTGTTGCTGCGGGGTAACTGTGGTAATGTTTATTTAGATGCAAAAAAAAAAAAAAAAAGAATAATAATAATAAAAATAATAATTCATTGCACAAAATGGAACCTAAAGATAACAATATAAACAATGTCCACGCCTTTTTTTTTTTTTTTTTTTTTTTTTTTTTTTTTATAGCATTCTGCAATTTTTGTATACCTCAAGTAGTTCATTACATAATGATCTAGATTAATATATAGGATAATGTATTAATACAAAGCAATAAGAATGTACAGGCTTGTGTGTGATCCATTTGCAGGCCGACTCACTAACATGCCCATCTTCTGTTGGTTGCTAGTTTGTCATGTCGCCAAGCCTCTTCAAAGGCAAAATACAACTCCAAACTACTCACGATTCGATGAAAGTCTCTTTATCTTGAGAATGGGCCGTCACCGTTGTCATACCTCCACGATTACAACCACAATTCATGCACCGAAAAACTATATCAGATTACATTTAATCATTTTAGAGCAACTACTAATGGCCATATATGTATCTGGTTTAGGTTATACCAAATTGTAATAAAAAATTGCCTTTTGTGCTTTTCTAACTTTGCTTACACGTTTGCCATTATTGTATCGGGTAAATCTAGGACAACCGAAATGAAGCATAATACTTGAATAATTGAATTTTCATGATATTTGATGTATGGAATGAACGAAGTAACTTTTCAAATTCATATGTGCTAAGCGCCTCTACATAAGGTTTCGAGACTAAAAGTCTTGGCATTTAGCAGCTTGTCTCTAAGCTTTAGCATTAACAGAAGTGGCAAGTTATTTGGAGTATACACTACGTACCCAACGTCAAACAATCCATTAAACAAAAGGCGTGAGCGGAAGCAAAAGGTAAACGCTAGCTTTCATTCATATGTTGTAACGTATGACGTGGGCATGCTAACAAATTCTAGGCATGCCTTCTTTCTCCTAAGCTATTCGACATGCGCAACTAATGTCAGGTTCCGCTGTGGCTTAAGTTATCTTAATAACTAATTTGGACAATACTCTTTCACACTATAGGAGAAAAAGGACCGTGGTTCGTGACATGCAAAAAACCTGAAAAGTTATTATTATACAACTCTATAGGTATAAGGCAATGAACGCTTCTAAATTGTAGTTAAAAGAATAAAAGATCACATATATTTCCTGATTCAGAAGCCCATAACTGGATTTTGCTTTTGGGAATTAAAAATTAACGCTTTAATTCACGTATATTGTCAATATGAAAGTCGCATGTGGCAAGCTATACCGACATTGTATTGTACATGGGCCAAAACCCATTGTTTTGCAAAACTAATAATGTTATTCGGCTCACTTAGGGGTGTTCTTGGGAAAAAGACCGAGTGTCAGGCTAGCACCATAAACGGTTGTGCATTGTTGTATATAATAGCCTACGGCCATAATCAAAAAAAAGAAAGAAAAAAAAAGTTTAAGGACAATATTGCTTTAAAGCTTAAAAATATAATAAAGGACAATAATTTTGGAGTTTCAAATATAAATTACCTACAGAAGCTAATAAATTTAAATCTTAAAATAACTTGAGACATAATTACCCGAAAAGCATAAATATTTTTGTGGTTTTACAGCAGACCTGAACACCCATTTATACCACCCAAAACGCCTTACAAAAACAACCCAAACACTCTTTTACTACTGCTGTTGCAGCAGACTAAAAAAAATCAAGCCGAACTCCCATTATAAGCCATCCATACACGTTATGGCGGGGCTAAGTTTATTTTACATTATTTTTGGGGAACGCTTGTGTTTAAGTTGCACATGCCCTTTTTTTATGCCGATATGTAAATAAAATAGGTTACGATACTAACACTTTTTCCTTATATTATTGAATACCTTTTTTCCCCTCTAAATATGAGTATAGTAACAGCCCTACTTACCTTGGGTCAAAGATGCAGTCGCGCACCGTTCCCCTGCAAATTGCAACCGTGATATAAAGTATTAGTTGTACAATATGTATGACACAGTTCAAGCATTCTATATATACATCAACTTATATAGTTGTAACACCCCGTTAATTCAGTAAGCAGCGGAAGTCTGAATCGGGGTAATTACGTCTTAGATCACAGTCATACTTATAGAAAATTCAAAAGATAGGTTTTATATCATTCAATGAAAACTCAATATTCAGAGTTACAAAACATTTTCCAAAAGTAACATGTTTCACAAAAGAGGTGACGAGTTTGAAAAGAATGATATTATTATTTTAAAAGATAAGGGAGGTCCTGAGTGCCCTTTGCCAGCTCCGTACCATCATGCTCCTAATTTCCTAAGATAAACATGCTAAAAAGTCAACACAAAGGTTGAGTGAATTCATAGAGTTTGTATAAAAATCATTTGAGTGAATCCATAGTGTTTGTAGTTTAAAGTACGGACAACAAGATTTCTGAAAATGTTATTTGTAAATGGCAAAACAATGTTAATAGTTGACTCCTCCCAAACTAACCAGTTAACCAGGTGTGGTCAACAAGTCAAATCTAATAGAGGAGAGATCAATCTATGATCCGTTGAAAGCACAGTGTACTCACGGGTCGTTAAGTCCCAACGAGATTGAAATTGTGTTTTGAAACGTTATGGGAATGAGTGGTTAGGGAATAGTAACCAGATAATGATTTGATTTGATTTTACACTACTGATTGCTTGGAATTAAGATTATGAAACAATATTAACAAATACAAGAAATCAGATAATCCTAAAATGCAAATGCGTACTGAAAAAGTGGGAATTAAGCAAAAATAAACTAGAGGGGGTGAAAATGACTTTTTTACAAACTTATTATAAAAAGAAAATTTTATAAAAAAGAAAAATATTTTTTTGATTATTTTATTATTTAATATTAATTAAAACTATTTAATACTTATAATAACTATTTAAGTTAAACTAAATATAATATAATAATAAATAAAACTAAGAAAATGAAAATTTATTTTTAAAAACTCTGAAATAACTTAAAAATATTATAAAAACTAAAAATATGTATTTGTGTCTTTTTCTGAATTTAATATTAATTAATTACTAATTACTTATTAATTAACTAATTAAATAATTTAAATTACTAATAATACTACAAATGACTTAGAAAATTAGGAAATATTTTATAAAACTAATTAACTAATACAAGAACCCTAAAAAATTATAAAAAGTTTATAAAACTATTATTACACTATTTTATTAATTATTTACTTAATTACTAATTAAGAACTATTTAAACTAATTTAATTAAGATAAATAGAAAATGAACAGTAATAATTATGAAAATATTTTCTAAAAATACTAAATGATTTATAAAACCTAGGAAAAATATAAAAAAGTACTAGTGATTAAAATTAAACAGTAGGTGATTTTATTTTTGGTTTTTTAATTAAAACTAATTTAACTAATATTAATTATTATAAATACTAAATGAAAAGATAAAAATCTAAGAAAATTACTGGAAATATTAAAGATGTAAGAAATTTAAAAAAATTATAAAAATGAAAATTGCTTTTTGAAAAAGCTGAGCAATAAGCCAAATGGCTTAAATAGAAGCTATCACTTTTGTAAAAGTGATGATTGTGATTTTTCTTTTTGACAGATGTTTATATACTAAAAATAGACAACTTTAATGAAAAAAAACTTTTTGTAACTTAAAAATAAGCAATATGGACACTAAAATGCTTAACAGAAGGTATTTTTGGATTTTTTTTTATAGATTTTAGATGAAATAAGCTACAAATAAGCTACCACAGATACAAGAAGCTATAACCAAGTGATATACTCACAAATAAGCCAAGATGAACCAATAAGCACAAAGAAATAAGCCAAAGAACAATAATAAGCACTTATCAAATTTACACAGACCAAATAGGACAAATGAGCAATCTGCAGCCCTATGTGGGGCCCACAAGAGAGATCAAGGGCCCAAAACAAATGTTGATCCAAAAAGCTGGCCTGGTGAGCTTTCCAAAAAGCCAATAAGCACTCCCTAATGTTAACTAATAAGCTCTGGATGATCTTGTTAAGTTGGGTGGTTTACACTGATTACTCAGTGTTGAAAGTGAAATGGGACAACATTTGGAAGCAAAATAAGTAGTTAAAATAAGCACTATAAGGAATAATAAGGACATGCATAGCAAGCTGGCTAGATTAGCTTCTAAAAACAACAAAAGTCTCAGGCAAAGCTATACTAATGAGTGAGCTGTGAGCTTATGAAAACTGCTTGTACAATTGTGCACAGGGGAGATCAAATACCAACTAGTCAACTTGAGAGAGCTTTTTAATAAGCAAATGGTTTTCAATTGGGGATTTTCTTTTTGAAACAAGTTAACAAACCACCAAATTACATGAAACAACAAGAATTTCTCATTTCTAATCCATAAGTAACCCTGTGCATGGTCTGGAACATCTGTCCATTTCAACAATGAAAAAAACTTTTGACTTTTGAGATTTTGTAAAAGGTTTGACTTTAATGAAGTTCTAAAGGACTTAATCTACTGATTATGTTATAATAAGGTGTAATGACACTGAAATAAGCTATTTTAACACAAATTGAACTGAGATGAGTGGTTATGATTCCTCAAAATCCAACAGTTAGCAGATTAATGAGATGAAAAGCAAAATTTGACTTTTTTTTTCAAAAGAGACCTAAATATTATGACTATACTAACCTATATGCACCTAATGCAGACTACCCATGTTAAATTAACAATAAAACATCAACAAGAACACAGAGTTACATGCAAATCCAAACACCACTTTTACTGAACCAATTTTTTTTTATTTGATTAAAGTTTAAATTACATTAGACAAGGAGATTACAACATTACTTGACTGAATTGTACAACTAAAAACAGAGATTGAATAAAAACGATACTAAATTTTGCTAAGTTAACTACACACAGTCTTCTACCCTTCTTCTTCCTCTTATAGCCTTCAATTAGGGTTTGTGGGGTCCCTCTGAGCATATCCCAACACATCTTGACCATTGGTTGTAGATAAATTGATCCAAGTCGTTTAAGTGGATTTTGGCACCAAAATAGAATATTACAATTGGGCATGTGGGGGGTGGTGGCATTAATTGTGGTTGTTTTGTTAGGTGCAATTGGGAGTTGTGAGTGGTTTGGGCGGTGGAGAAGGTGGGAGAGGTGAGGTGATGATTTGCAGGCTCAAGTGGGAGGGAAGGAGAGTGGAGGGGGTGGGGTTTGACTTGGGTTTGACTGGGGGAAATTATAACGGAAAGGGAGTTGGGCTGGTGGGGATTGGGCCAAGAAAGAAAAGACATGGGCCAGTGAAAAGGGATGGACTATGTTGTGTTTTTGGGTTTGGGTTTATTTTGGATTTAAGGGTTTAGTAGTTATACACTTAGGTCCGTTTGGTTTGTAGAATTAATACAAGGACCAAAATTGTAATTTTCTGAAATTTGAAGGGCTGAGTTTGCCAACTTCCTCAAAGTATTCCAAGGGTGATTTCTTGCCAATGATGAATAGTACAAGGTCTTATGTTGACTTTTCCACTTTTTGAATTTCCAGGGGCCATTTCTGCCAACTTTGAAACTTGAGGGACCAAATATGTAATTTCACCAAACTTTTCACCCAATGATTACTTTTGCCAAAGTTTCATAATACAAGGACCATAATTGTTAATTTCCAAAAGATTTTAATCCCAGGGGCTATTTTTGACAACTTTGCAAAGTTCAGGACTAAACTTGTAAACTTTTGAAACTTTTCATCAAAGGACTAATTATGACAACTTGTGATTTTCAAAAGACTTTGGTTGACTTTTCTTTCAAAATTAATGCTTAGGGACTAGATTTGACAAGTTTTGAAAGTTTGAGGGACTGAAACTGCCAATTATGCAAACTTTGTTCGTTTTTCATTTGTTTTCANAGGGGCTATTTTTGACAACTTTGCAAAGTTCAGGACTAAACTTGTAAACTTTTGAAACTTTTCATCAAAGGACTAATTATGACAACTTGTGATTTTCAAAAGACTTTGGTTGACTTTTCTTTCAAAATTAATGCTTAGGGACTAGATTTGACAAGTTTTGAAAGTTTGAGGGACTGAAACTGCCAATTATGCAAACTTTGTTCGTTTTTCATTTGTTTTCAAACATTTTGCATCTAAAACATATAAAACACAACCCTAGGATATTTTTAGTATTTTGATGCATACTTGAGTGTTTTTGAATGTTTTTGCAGTTCATATAAGACAAAAATGATGAGTATTTACACACTCATCAATAGTACATAACTCAACATAACAAGAACAATAGCACGTAGCTCAACGTATCAATAGTCAATTGATATAGCACATAACTCGACGTAGAACAATAGCACGTAACTTAACGTATCAATAGTCAATTGATATAGCACTCGACGTAGAACAATAGCACGTAACTCAACGTATCAATAGTCAATTGATATAGCACATAACTCGACGTAAAACAATAGCACGCAATCAAGAACAATAGCACATAGTCAAGAACAATTGATATAGTACAAAATACGATTTTGAAATAGTTGTGATCATAATAAAAATTGTAGCATGTATCTCCCCCAAAAGTTCAAAATAGGTAAAAGAGGGGCTATGACTCACCTTAGTAGTGTAGAATTGGATTAGTGCTCAAATGGTAAAAGTGAATAGCTATGAATAGCAATGAATAGCTTCCGACTTGCCACTACACCAATAGGTGGTGAAGAGTCACGAAAAAGTGGTGGTACGAAAGAAAGGAAAGACGAGAGCACGAGCTAAAAACCTTGGATCTCTTCGAATAGCAACCCACGATCAAAACAAAACCCAAAATGACTTAGAAGACTCGAAATAATCAAAAGAACCTTTGCTTGTTCCTCTCTTTGGCTTGACAATGGGACAAAAGAAAGAAAATGTGAAGTGTATTTGTTAAGTGTTTGTGAGTTTTTAGTGTGTGAGAAAAATGTGAGATTTTGAGGGTTTTTATAGGCAATTTAGAGTATGGTGTTAGGATTTGTTTATTTATTTTCCATGGTTCCAAGATAGGTGAAAGGATGGTGTATGTGTAGTCTTAGTCGAGTAAGAAAGTGGTCAAAGGAGTGTTTGTGTGGTCTTTTCGATTGGGACATAGGAAGGAAAAGAAAGAAAGTAACATGTTGTGGATAATGAAACATGTTAACCAATGGTTCTAAGGTTTCAAAAAGGAAGGTATGGTGTTTATATTTGTTTAAGACTTTAGGTAGAGTTAGGGTGGCTTGGCATGGTGTTTGCGTAGTTTCATACGCAAAAGAAAAAAGAAGAAAAGTGTCGAGTGGTTTGTGTTTGTGTGGTGTGTTTTGTCTTGTGTCGAGTCGAAGCAAAAAGAAAGAAAAGAAAAGAATAAAGTGAAATGTTTATGCATATGTGTATTAGTTAGTATATTTAGGAAATAGAATTTGTGTAGTGTGTCGAGTCGTGTAAAGCAAAAGGAAGAAGAGAAAATGAAATGTATTCATAAATATATATATATATATATATATATATATATATATATATATATATATATATTATAA
>LBNU01035314.1:212583-225008 GCA_014162995.1 Artemisia annua
AGCAATTCAGCTATGCTCCTTTCACGATTTCTTCTTGACTGGGAACGAGTGCGCATGCACTAAAAATATTCACAAGTAAAACAAGACTGAGGCAAAACAACAGTGAACTTAAACCAATAACCACAATGTGACTGGCTTCTTTAAAAAAGGTACACCAATCACAAGAGTACAATGGCAAGTTTTAATCCTTAGTTTGGGAACTTATTAATGGTCATACACCCAGTTGGGTTGTATTCTGCCTTGATTTGCGGTGGTAATATTTTACGTAATTATTTAACAATAAAACAAATGTTTTGGCTTTTTGGGGTGTGTGTGAAAAAACTTGGAAATTATTTTTGGAATCGATTCGTTAACCGAAATCGTTCCTTTAAGCCTACTCACAGGGTGGCGGGAGAGAAGAATGGATCTCTCTTCGGTTCGCAATTTAATGTCAGAACCTCCGTATTCCACCTGTATAGGTTGTAATCTTAAAGAAAACGAAGTAATTTAACTTCACGATTTGTTTTGTTGTTTATGATTTTTTTGGTGTTGTTAACACTTTAGGAAAAGTGTTAATGACTTTTTTTTTATATGATTAAGATTTTTACAAAAAATTTTTACAAAGTGATGTGATTTGTACAAGGAGGGTTTTGAAAACCACTAAACCTAAACTTTAAAACCCGAAATCCGTCTTTCCTAAATTTCTCATATAATTTGAAATTTTTCATAAGCTTTGTGAACATAACCTAAGCTATAAGGAATTCGACATAATATATATTTCAACGTTTGTTTGAGTAAAATGTTTACGCTATAAGTATAACTACAAAATGAGATACTTCCAATTCCTAAGTACTAAAAAAATTGACTTAATCTATAAACCTAAGAAAAGTATCACACGACTTCATAAGTTCTATAGGGTCCGATTTCCATTTGAAACTTGTACACAACATCACACGTTACCAGTCTCCTTAGAGGACAAATTATATTTTAAATTGTACACTACTACATCACTCAAAGATGTGGTAAATTGGATTTGAAATATTTGAAATGAATGAGTCCCCCATGCCCATAAGACCCGGCCATTCATTCTCCACCTTACCCCATTTATTTAACCGAATACCACATTTTCTTCACTCACTAAACCCTAAACAAAACTTCGAAGATCATATAGTTGCATGAATAACTGAGTGTGAGAGCGTGAGTATTGGATTTCCGTTCTAGTACGTTTCAAGGTTTTGGCAAGACGTTGGGTTATAAGTTCAAGTTCACTTTCGAGCGTGAGTATTGGGTCGCTGGTCACAGTCTCAAGAATTGTACGTGGGGTTGCATGTACATCGGGTTTCGGGCTCCATCTTACCTCATTAAATCTCGGTGCGCATACCGGTTTCTATACGTGTACGTGAGTACTCCTAGTTTGGTCTCATTTGTTCGAGTTTAGTCCTGGTTATGATCTCGTGGTGTAAAGGTTGCGCTTCAGTCTCAATTCACAGGAGGCCATGTTTCATCTACTGGTGGTTTATAGTTCGTGTTAGCTAGGGTTGGGTTAATCTTTGGGTTCGAGATCAAGACTTATCGATCAGGTTGGGTGGTGTTCGTGTTCGTGTTCGAGTGTCGATCAAGTTCGTGTTCGAGTTTTGTAGGTCATTCGGGTTCTATCTCAGCCTATTCTCGTTGTCTTGGAGGTATACTCTTCGATTCGCATTCATGAATTTTATGATCGTACTATGCCTGTTTCATCTCCACGTCCTAAGTTTTGATTCACATAATAAGGTTTGAGTAGTTAATTAAACAAAGATGTAGTTGATCTAATATAATCACATGCTGAATCAATAACTTTTCGGATCTTTAAGGAAATGGTCCATTTGAAATAAGTTAAATAATGAGGAGTATAATATGTAGACTTAACCTGTTGTAAGTTAATATGAATATATATGTATGCATAAAACCTGTTTTGATCTAATCTAAATGAGTTAAAAGAAAAGTGGATTTGCATGCATGTTGTACGTATAATGTTGGAATGCATGGTATGTATATTGTGGCGTGAAAGCGTATGGGTACATTGTTTTAGTCATGATATTCAATTGTTTTAAAACAAAATAAAATATATATATGTATGTGTATGTATAAAATATGGGAAGTGCGTAATTATATTATATGGTAGTGTGAGTATATGAGTTAAGTAAAACGAAGCCGGATTAGTAAATCTTGAGCGGTCGCGGCATAAATATTAAGATCGTGGGTACGTTAATAAATTATGTAAAATTATAGTGACGGGGTCCAAAATTATTATCTTAATAGTAATTTATTAAAATAAACTTTAAAATAATTTTATTTGACTTTTAATATTTAATTTTGATAATTTACATTTTAGACCCTAAACTTATAATATTGATATTTTAAGACCCAAACTATTATATTGTTCATTATAACCTTAAAGTATTAAATTACTAAATCGGGAAACTTACTTAAAAAGGAAAGTTACTATTTCCATATTTTTGGAAAGTTGCTATAAATGGAAAGTTACTAAAAATGGAAAGCCGACTAAAACAAGTAATCTGATTTAGAATAAATTATTAATAATAAGCCGACTATTAATTCGTGTAGATTCGCTGAAGAAGGAGTGACTTCATATTCTTATGTTATAATGNGATATTCTACCCTATCTCATTAAGGGTTCTGATCACATGACTTTTGATCCTTGACTTTACTATGAACGCTTTTGATATGATTCGTTTGATATGATTGCTATGATTCCTCTGATTTGATTCTGATTTGCTATCCACTTTGATTATGATTATGTGATTACTAATTATTATGAGACTCGGTTATATTATGCTCTGGGAGCATTCTGTTATGGATAGCCTTGCTTTGTTTGTTCTGATATGTTCTGTTCTGATGCCCGAGTTTACTAACTACTCATGGAGGTACCATGGGCGTGTCATAGAGGCACCGATGGCATGACACTATCTGGGGCGGTGTGATTAGTCCCCGGCGTCCCCGTCTGTTTATGATTTGATATGTGATCACTTGGCCACTTTGTATATGCATGATTTGTTTGTGGGGGCGTATGGATGCATCCTAGGTACGTTTGATATGATATGATATGATACGATTTAGTTTGGTGACTGGTTGTACGTGCCTTGTACCCCTTTCACGTCTGGTACTTGGAGGTCGCCCCTCTATGTACACCCTATGAATTGACGGATATATGATTATGCGATTAGACCTATTCGAGTGTCTCTGGTAGGTCGGCTCGTGTCTTTCCTTTATTTCTTTTGTCCATTCGAGTGTCTCTGGTGGACAAGCCTTTGTTGGATACGTACTCTTTGATTCTTACTACTATCTGATTATGCTTGCACTTGATATCTTTATGATGCTTCATTCAGTTAAATTATGATATTTGTTCAGTTGATCGTTGCTCTCTTATTCATTTGACAGATGATATTCCTTTCAGCAGAAGCTTATGATTTCCTATTTCTCATACTTATATACGTTTCGATTATCCGTTTGTTATATATCTGTTCACTGGGCTTTTTAAGCTCAGCCGCATTTCTTTTCCTGCGGCAGGTTTTAGGTTGGAAGCTGGGTTTGGGTGAAGAGTGCATAGGAGCGTTAGTGGACTACCCCAATGATTAGAAGCCCATTGACACTTGGATTAGACTTGGACTTGGATTCGATTAGATTTTTGTTTAGCTTTGTATTCTCATTCTTGTATAGAGTTAGTATTTCCTTTGTAATCTTTAGAATATCCTTTGTAACTTTATGTTTATAAGTCTTCCGCTTGCGTTGTATGTTCTGAGTGACACCATAATGTAGCATTTTGACCCGTGTCGGGTTGGGGTGTTACATAAACGTTTTTAAAACACGCAACAACCTCCCCGGCAGCGGCGCCAAAATTTGACTCCTCCCAAACTAATCAATTAACCAGGTTTGGTCAACAAGTAAAATGAGGGAGAGAGTGATCAATATATGATCCGTTGAAAGCACAGTGTACTCACGGGTCGTTATGTCCCAGCGAGATTGAAATTGTGTTTTGGGAAAACGTTCTGGAATGAGTGAAATAGTAACCATATGAAGAATGATTATTTGGTATTGTTTAACTAAGAAAATGATAACTAACAAAATTCTACGCTACAGGGAAACAGAATTAGGCTTAGGGAAAACCTAAACAAACAGACTAATTACGTAAATGGAAAAAGGTAAAATATGAACAATTACAAACTACAGGGGGTGGAAATGTAACTTTTCAAAACTTAAAATGAAAAGAAAATTAAATTAAAAAGAAAATTATTTTTTTGATTATTTTAATATTTAAATATTAATTAATTACTAAAACTATTTAAAAAGTTAATTAAAACTAGTTTATAACAAATCTAAAAAGGATTAAGATTACAAAATTACACTATAAATTTGCAAAATTAATTTCTAAACCCTTAAAATAACTTAAAAGAAATTTAAAAATTAGAAATAAATATTTTTGTCTTTTTCTGAATTAAATATTAATTTATTACTAATTATGTTAATTAAACTAATTTAACTAATTTAAATTACTATTAATACTAAAAATGACTTAGAAAATTATGAAATATTTTATAAAACTAATTAACCATTACAGGAATCCTAAAAATTATAAAAAAATTTATAAAAACTATTTTTACACTATTTTATTAATTATTTACTTAATTACTATTTAAAAACTATTTAAACTAATTTAAATGAGAATAATAGTAAATGAAAAGAGAAAATTACAAATCCAATTTTTACAGAATCTAAATAATGTTTAAAAGCTAGAAAAATTATAAAAATGGATCTGAGATTAAATTTAAATACTTAAACTATTTTCTTTTTGGTGTTTTTGATTAAAACTGTTTTAAACAAAATTAAACATAGAAATTACCAAATGAACAGTAGAAATTATGGGAAAATTAACAGAAGTGCTAAAAATTATGTAGAACTTAGGAAAAATATAAAAAGATACTACTTTTTAACAAAAATTATTAAAACTATTTAATTTACTAGTTTTAACTAATTATTAATTGTAATAAATACTAAATGAAAAGGGAAAATTCTAAGAAAATTTATACAAATACTTTAAGATACTAGGATTTTAAGAAAAATAAGAAAACAGGTGAGTACTTAATTAAAATTTAAAAAGGAAAATAAAAGTCTAAATTATATTAAATAGAAACTATCACTTTTCTTAAAAAGTGATTATTTTTGGGTTTTTCTTTTTGGAACTTGTTCTAACACTGAAAATGAACAACTTTTATGAAAACACTTTTTATAAAGCTTAAAAATAAGCAGTTTGGACACTATTGTTGTTCACAGATTACTAAATGAGATTTAGAAATGGAAAAAGCACTTAATAAGCTAAAAGGACTGAACCAATGACCAAATAATCTACAAACAAACTATGTGCACTGGAAAGAAGCTAAAACATGCAAAAGAACACACTGAGTAATCCTAAATAAGCAAATAAGCAAATCAAATATCCCTATGAGAACTGTACTGCACACAGAAATGGGACAAAGTACAAGCAAGTAGCAGCCCTAGTATATAAGCTTGGAAATGAATCACAAGCCTAGAAATATGGGGAGTGACTGTTTAGCTTCTAATAGAACCAAAAACCACAAGCTAAGATCAAGAATTGAGCTTTTGGTGAGCTTGTGAAGTTGCTCTCATATACTGATGGGTCAGTATATAGAGTTTGGTGAGGGACTTTTGATGGAACAAATTAAGCAGTGTAAAAAGCTCTAAAGTGAAAAACAATTATTTGCACAAGTAGCTGGCCAGATGGACTTTTCAAACCAACAATAATTAAAAGCTAATACTAACTAACAAAGATTTTGCAAGCTTATGAAAATTGGGTTAAACTGGACTAATGGGTGGTGCAGGGGAGGTAAAACCTCACACATGCAACTTTGAGGGTAAGATTCAATGAGCAAATGAAATCCAAACTCAGATTTTCTTTTTGAAATAGGTAAACAAGCTACTAAATATTGTAAAACAACAAAAATTACTTATTTCCAAACTCTAATGAATCCTATAGATCATAAAGAAAAAGTCACCATTTTGACAGACACAACTTTTTGACTTTTTGATTTTGATGAACACTTTGACTAAAATGAACTTTGATCTTAATTTACTGAGTGATTATGGTGAATTAAGCTATATTGAGACTAGAGTAAGCAAACTTAACAACTTTTAAAGAGATTTGAGATTTGGTGATCACTAAAGATCTCACAGTAAACAAGAACAAGGGTAAGATTATGATTTTGACTTTTTGCTGAACAAGCACAAGTTTTTATTGTTTGACTGAGCTAATACAACCCTAAGTGACAAGTAACAATCACAAGTATCAACAAAAACACCCAAGAACACATATATCTCAATAATCCCAAACACACTTTTAAGAATATGGTTTTGTGATTTTCAAAGTGTTTGACAGATTGAGAACAAGCAATGGATTCTAAGGTGTATAAGGTGATTAAGTAAGCTGTTTTAAGCACAAAGACAACAACACTAACAACAAGTACACAAGAATCACTATAGTACTAATATGGCAGTGAAAATGAGAATCCAAGCAACTCCAAATTCTAATTAACAAACTACTGATTTTAAGCAATATTACTACTAACTAACATCAAACAAGCATGATCAAGCAATAAATTACAGAACATGAACAATGTAACAGTGAAATGAGAAAAATGGGATTTTGCTTACATCTTGCACTCCAGCTAAAAACAAGAACCAGGACCTTAGAACCAATCCTATAGGTTTCCACAAGCCACTAAACCCATGGCCATCCCAAATACACCATGCTCCAGCAATCTACAACCTTCAACCTGCAATTTTTTATTTTTCACTAATTTTTTGTATTTTTTTTGTATTTTTTTCTTTTTGATACTAGACTGTATTTTAAGGTAACTAAAAGCTTTTATAAGATTTCTAGGAGCTTATGTGAGCTTAAGAGTCCATAATATCATCTACAAACAATAATTTAGAAAGCATGAATTTTTGAAGGAAAATGAGCATAAACTGAATTCAAAGAGTAACACTAGAATTGATACTTGAAAAAGGCTCCAATTACATTCAAAAGACTGAGTACAAAGTTAATTTTGACTAAGGATTACAAAGAAATGAAAATTTAATCTATTCGACACTAATTTTTTACTAATAAACTACACACGCTTCTCCTTGCTTCTTTTTGCTTTTATACTTGAAAATTAGGGTTCCTTGAGGTCTTCTGAATCTTTCCCACTTCATTTCTTGACCCTTGGATCACTAAACTCAATCTTGGCCCTTCATTTGGTTTTGGCGCCAAAAATAAAACAGTGCAAATTGCACTGTTATAGCAATTGGAGGAGGTGGCATTTAATGCTGAGGTGATGTTAGGTGAGGGTGGAGGTGAGTGGAAGGGGCGGTGGGATGTGATGGTGGCAAGTGGTGGTCTGCAAGTTGGGAGGGAAAGGGTGAAGGGGTGATGAGTTTGACTTGGGTCAAACAAAGGGGGCGGGTTTTATTATAATTGAAAAAGGGGGGTAATGGGTTGGAGTGGGAGTGGGTCTGGTAGGAGTTGGGCCAAGGGAAGAAAAGGGATAGGGGTGTATTGGGTTTGGACTGGATTTGTTTTGGGGTTTTTATGAAGTAATAACTTGGTACGTTTGGTTTGTAAGGTGTTAAAGCCCAAGGACCAAAGGTGTAAATTTTTGAATTTTGAAAGGTTGATGCTGCCAACTTATCCAAAGTATTCCAAGGGTGAATTCTGTCAATTATGAATAATACAAGGATCTTAGGGATAATTTTCCATTTTTGAATTTCCTAGGGACTAATTCTGCCAAATTTAAAACTTGAGGGACCAAATGTGTAATTTCACCAAACTTTTCACCAAAGGATTATTTTTGCCAAAGTTCATAATACAAGGACCATAATTGTTATTTTCCAAAAGATTTTAATCCCAGGGGTTATTTTTAACACTTTTGCAAAGTTCAGGGACTAAACTTGTAAACTTTTGAAACTTTTCATCGAAGGACTAATTATGACAACTTGTGATTTTCTAAGGACTTTGGTTGACGTTTCTTTCAAAATTAATGCTTAGGGACTAGATTTGACAAGTTTTGAAAGTTAAGGGACTGAAACTGTCAATTGTGCAAACTTTGTTCGTTTTTCGTTTGTTTTCAAACATTTTGCATCTAAAACATATAAAACACAACCCTGGGATATTTTCACTATTTTGATGTATTATTGGGTGTTTTTGGATGTTTTTGCAGTTCAGATTAGGTAAAAATGATGAGTATTTACACACTCATCAATATTCCTGAACTTCTAATTCCCTATTTTTGATTGCCAAAAAATCAGTGTGCTCTTCTTTCTTCATTGCTATGGCACGTTCGTTCTGACTTACATACTCAGAGATCATGAAGTTATCCAATGCTTCCTCATTCACACTTGATCATGATGATCCCGCGTCTTTCTTCTTCAATGCTTTCACTTTATCCCTGCCGATTGGTCATACAACTTCCTGCACCTCATCTTCCTCGTGGTCTCCAGCATCCACATTCAGATTAATACTAGCATCCCCAGACTCTGGGTTGAACGAACTAGACCCATATGACTTGTATATCTTGGACTTTTCTTCTTTTTGCCGTGCTTCAAAACTTGGAACTTCAATATCCATCCATTTCGTACAATTTTCTAAAACCTCCTAACAATGACAAAGTGTAAAATGTACTCCATATTCAACATCATAGTTAAGAAGTTCCTTTTTGATGTAATCTTCGTCTCCGACTCCAGTTCTCTTGCCATGCGCATGGCGTTACTTTACACCCCACAAAACCGAGCCACGTTCGGGCGCATTGTCTTCCATTTCCCGTTCACCATATCGTGCGTTTGAAGACCGGGTTACTTTGTTTTGTTGTTGACATGGTCTACAATCTCATTCCAAAATCCAGCCGACCTCCTCGCGTTACCAAGGGCGTTATTTTCGGATACATGAACCCAACATTTGCACAACGCAATTTCTTCCTTAGTTGTCCATGCCCCATGGAATGGTACGGGGTACGTCATCAGTTCGAACCGTCCACTTTCGGCGTCTTTTAGCTATTGGCTTCGTGGTGGTGGTGACAGGGCCGTGACTTCGACGGGAGATTCCTTATGACTCTAGTTCAGCATAGGTCCAAATATTGAGGTTCGTACATTTCTTCAAATGTAAAAGAAGGAATGGGAGACATGGGTTAGTGCATGTGCTGTTTTAATAACGAGCCACTCATTTGGGTTTGTGAGCCGTAGTTGGGGTTATCTAATGAGAACGCGTTTTGTTGTGACGAGAATTGGCTAAACGGGTTTTGTGGTTGTTGTGAGAATTAGTTAAAAGAGTTAAGTTGTGGGTATGGGTTTCGATATGGGTTGTCTGGGTAAGTTTTCTTATAATAGTATGATTGTGGTCGTAAGTTTATTTGTTGGTTTAACAGTGGAGTATTTCTGAGATTAAACGTTCCTTCGGGTGTCGGGGGAGTGCTCCGGGTTTTTTTTCGTTGGTTACGTGTTAGGTCACCATATTATAAACACAAGTATTGATTTGATAGAAATAAGATGAGAGATAGAGTTTGGTTGATTAGATCAAATGAGAAGAATAAAAGTGCAAGAGTTTCTTTATGATATTGAAATAATCAACAAGTTACATGATAACATATGAGTCCTATTTATAGGTGAGGAGTAGGGCAACACTCCTCTCCTCCCTATCTTTCTTAATTCGTGGGATTTAGGCCCATTGGACGAGTTTTGGACTCTAAATGATTACATGAATAACTTAAGTAAACTAGCAACCTATTACATATACTGAAATAACCGAGACTTGATAAACGTTGATAAACTTAGGTCCTAACAATCTCCCCCTAAGGATCGGTTATGAAGGAGTGATATTCGTCACGGTCATTTGAGGTTGCTTGACGTCATTGTCTGTATCTTTAATTGTAGACTTTCATGGCTTTGGACGTCTTCAAAAAATGATTAGTAGAAATGATTCATCGCTCTTTGTTCTTTATCTTTGATGATGTGATAGTGATCAACTGATGTGGTAATCTGCCATTCGTCACTCTCTTAGACTCCAGTGGATCTGCATCTTTCCGACATGCTCATACATCTTTGACGTTTGAAACTTACATTCGTGTGTAGCTCTCTTTTCATATATGAAGATTCTTAGTGTTGACGTAGAATTCTTCTTTGAACGTTGCTTTGCTTTAGATCGTTGTCTTATTACTTTGTAGATTCTTTTGGCATGGAATCTATCTTTGACTTGAATGTTGCTTCGATCTTTCATGAGAGCTGTCATATTTGTTGAGATGCAAGTATGAGCATGTGGAAGCTGGTGTTCAGGATGGTGGTTGTACCTGTATTGAAACAGTTAACAATAATACATCCGGTACTTACAGGTTTGGAATTAGAATTTGTCAACAGCATAGTGTGAAGACTCCTTCTAATCCTTGCCAAGGCCGTTCCTAATCGGATACCCCCTAGAGGGCTTACACAGATATACATACGTACACCCACAATTAGGTGAGTCGCTGGAGATCACCCCACCACTGTAGACCGTTTGAAACCATCGAACACACTAAGCGTAATCCACAAGGAATCACCGAAGTGACCTGCTGTCAGGGCTGTTTAATGTTGACCCTGGCAGGATTTCCGTTCAATCATTCGAGAAATACTTAAGTAAATCCCTCATAAACGTTCAAGGCAGATTGCTAAGATCTGTGAAGGACTCGATAATTTACACTTAGTGTCCAATGATGCAAGATACTTAGTGTAGAAGTATTGTATGTTCCTAAGAGATCTTTTATGTTATCTCGTGGCTCTAGACTCGATAAGTGCACATTTGGTTTCCTATGCGGAGGCATGGAGCAGAGGGCCTCCTGTTTCAATATCAACCATCTCTAATAGACGATCGATAGATTACACTGGTTCCCCGTGAGAATGAAACAAACATCTTTTGAGAGATGCCTGAGTGGCTAAGGTTTAGTTGCATTGCGTCACTGGGTCCATGACGTCTTTATCTTCAATACCGGTGTCGCCTTAGCAACGACCAGTAGCATATGAATTGAACCCGGTGTCTCTCCTAAGGTTGAAAAAATGGAGGGCTATTTCTTTTCACCCTTTTCATTCATTTCCTTTTTAATTCTTCAACCCCTTCTTTCTCCTTTCATTCTCTTCTCCTTTTGTTATATCATACCTAAGGACTTCTAATTTCTAGCTATTGGTGATGTCCTTGGGTAGATCCCTCCGGTTCTGGCGGATCATAGGACGGTTATTCCTATCCTTAGTCACCTTGTATCCTATTGATGCCNACCAGTAGCATATGAATTGAACCCGGTGTCTCTCCTAAGGTTGAAAAAATGGAGGGCTATTTCTTTTCACCCTTTTCATTCATTTCCTTTTTAATTCTTCAACCCCTTCTTTCTCCTTTCATTCTCTTCTCCTTTTGTTATATCATACCTAAGGACTTCTAATTTCTAGCTATTGGTGATGTCCTTGGGTAGATCCCTCCGGTTCTGGCGGATCATAGGACGGTTATTCCTATCCTTAGTCACCTTGTATCCTATTGATGCCTTTGAACTAAATCATTGAAAATCTCTCAAAGTGTTTATGGGTATAAAACTTTTTGTTAACACTTTGAGGTTTTGGATTTCTTATGAAAGACTCCCCCTCCATATATGCTTATGAATGTTTTCAGAAATTTGCATATGCGGGAAGAGTTGGCACTTTTGAATTGATCCACTCTTAATAGACATGTACTCGAGGGACACGTTTATGTTGCTTAGTTAGAGGGATACATTATCAGTTTTTAGGTGATAACTAGCCCTAATAACTAACTTGAAGTTGTTAACATTCCTAAAAGGAAGTTAGACCCGTCAAAGTAAACGTCTTGAAAGAGTTTCTCGAATCTCGGATAAATCCTTTCGAATACTAACTTTTGTTGTTTCGTCAATTCGTGGGTCAATTCTGAGTCGAGCTCGCACAAGATAAAACTTTCACATCATATTTTAATCACTTTTCTTCTTCTCCCCCTCAAAAATAGCATATCAAATGTTGTTTTTGTAAACGTTTTGATTAAAATATGCCTTTTTGAGTCTTATGAGGAGAAATCAACAAGACTTTAAGATTTAAGAATGATGTTTGAAATCAAGTACTCCCCCTCAACAAGTGATTACTTATTAAGGTGTAATACTTGTCTTTTGAGCAGAATTTGAGAAAATACTGAAAGGTTTGATTAATTCTACTCAAAAGTAAGAAGCTTTCGCTCCTTATATGAGGATTGTGGCACTGATGCGTACCACAGGGTCCTTTAAGTACAAAGTGCGGGTTGTACACTGTTATGTGTGCACAAGCCGTTGTAATTACAAATCAATTCAAATAAATGAAAATATTGAAATTTTGGTACCGGAAGAATG
>LBNU01035314.1:225154-235748 GCA_014162995.1 Artemisia annua
TTGAGAAAATACTGAAAGGTTTGATTAATTCTACTCAAAAGTAAGAAGCTTTCGCTCCTTATATGAGGATTGTGGCACTGATGCGTACCACAGGGTCCTTTAAGTACAAAGTGCGGGTTGTACACTGTTATGTGTGCACAAGCCGTTGTAATTACAAATCAATTCAAATAAATGAAAATATTGAAATTTTGGTACCGGAAGAATGGGAGCTGAAGTTCATCATTCGGCTAAGCATCAAAGTCTGTGAACTGTGGATCAGGTCGTCTAAAAGTCAAGACTGGAAATGAAGGACGAACACCAATGTAGCTTTCCAACCTTCTGATCTGTTGACGACGGTACAACCTCTCTTCAATGGTATGGACAAAGTTGCGAATCATTCTTCGTCTATTAGCTTTCTACCTTGTTTCTCGACCCTCTTTTAACCTCTTCTTCTCATCATCCAATCTTTCTGCCAACCCATCACGAACTCTTTGAAGTGTCTCGTCACAAAACTTTGGAATTTCATTGAACCGCATAAGACGAAGTTTATTCTTCTTGTTGAGGTAGATGACTCCAAATGATGGTTGTTGCACGAGAGTGTATTGTGAAAACTCTAGTATTCCAGGAAATATGAGTTGTGGTTTGGTGAGGTTGATGTTGTTTTGATAACTTTCCACGCCTAGTTGAAGATCTTCCACTCTTTCTTGAACTATAACCCGTCTGATGTAGAGTAGTAGAGACGCGATGAAGTTGTATTGTGTGTCTTTTTTGAAGTTGAGCATCTTTCCTTGAACCTTTAGCAAATACATGTCTTCGATGTCGTTCAGGTTCAGATCTGGGAAGTCTGCTTCACAAAACTTGTATCACTTCTCATCCAGCCTCTTGAAGATGATTTCTTTCATGAAAGCGTAGTTGAATCTTTTCTCTTCAGCGATTTCCATGATTGCAACGATACGAAGCGGTTGCTTCACATTTTCACTTGACTTGAGATGTAATCTGTGGGTGTAGCCGAGTTTTCGTTTCTCAGGCCAATGTTGAATACCGAGAAGAGCGTCTCTGTTGTAAGTGACAACTGATTTGCTGAAAATTGGTGCAGTCTCTTCAATATCTGGTAATTCGTATCTGGCAGCTGGAACGGAAATCGTCAGTGAAGATGCGTATCGTTCCTTGGAAGTTTCGTGAGCGTGTTGAAGGTATTTGAGGTCGTTGTTGAAGAAGTGTCGGTATGGAATCTTGGGTTTCTCAGGAAAGCCTAGAAGAGGTAATGGTTTTGTCCAGTCAGTGAAATAGGGAGTTTTGTCTTTCTTTTCTGTGTCGATGTTGGATTCAGGGTTGAGCCAGTCGAACGTGCCAGATAGTGCGCATGCAATGTTCTCCATGTGGTATTCGAGTTCAACTTTATTCCCTGATCTCTTCTTCAGAAAGTCCATAGCTTCAAGGTTGATCCTCTTCACTTCAGCTTTGAAGTTCCGTTATGATACTTTGAGTCATCTGCAAAGTATTTCCAGGCAGTGGTTCTTCTGCTTCAAGTGGTGTTTGTGTTTTGATCATCTTGGTCAACTAATCAGATTGAGAAGCTTCTTCCACATCTAACCATGAAAAAGGAGTAGACTTCTTCTTCTTCTTCTTTGACTTTGTGGATTTCCTTTTCTCTTTGGTCTTAGTAGTTGATGATGGACTGATATGCGCCTTTTTGCACATATCTTTTCGTCCAATTTTCGAGTCAAAACGATCAAAAACACTTCTAAATGGTCAAATAACATCACAAATATCCTTGGAGTGTGTTTTTGTGTATTTCAGGTACAAAGGATTGAAAACAGAGCGAAAACGAGCATTTTTGGATCGACTCGATTACAGCTGCGCATTTTGGATTATCAAGACGGAGTCAAAATCAACCCCGGTATATATTTTTGAACGAGCTTGGAAAAACAAACCCAAATGCCAAATAATAATTTTTTGGGCCAACCCAACCCAGTTTAATGGGCCGGGTCAGCCCATTAGTTATTACTACAACCAATTGGGCCCTTGTTATTTACTAAACCCATAACCCCATTTAAAATCCAACCAGGCCCAATGTTTTCCAGGCCCACTCCCACCCCTTAATAATAAAACAAACGGGTCAACAAGTCAACCCCTTCTTCCCTTTTCCTTTTGCCGCCAAAAACCAAACACAACCTCTGCCATTGCTAGACAACTTTGTCTCCCCCCTCCTCTCCCCAATAAACCTACCAGCCACCCTATACCACCCCAAAGTCAATAAACCCATGTGATATATCACCTCCCCCTCCTCCACGTCACCAATCCACAACCTCTTATTGGCATAAAAATGGAATTAAGGGCTGTGATGATTCTGAGATTGATCCAAAGGCTGGGAATTGTCCAAAGAAACATAAAGTTGGATCCAGGGCTGTTTTCATTCACAAAACAAGCACAAATGAAAAAGAAGACTTAGTTTAGCTTTTAGTATAAATAGGACATTATGTAAGCCTTCTATGGCATGTTTTTTTTATGCCTTAATTTTATGTAGTTTTAAGTTTAATCCTGTAATCCATTTTCAGATTTAATATAAGTTTTCAGTTTTCAATTTCAACTTCTGTTACTTAATTTCAGTTTCCTTTTCATTGTTGTCAAGTATTATAAGTTTTCATTTTTGCTTAAATTTTCAATCATAGCATAATCTGCCTTCACTGATTCTAGTGCTTATTTACATTTAAGTTTTACTTAGAATTACTTAATGAAGCTTATTCTACTTATGCCTTTTCAAATCTCAGCTTAAAACTGTCTTTTTCTGGTTAAAATTTCCAAAACTGCCCATAAGGGAGTGTTTGGCATTAGGCTGTTTTCTAAGATTATGACATTTTTGCTCACGAAATTAACTGGAATCAGCTTTGTTTCAATTAAGTTAGTAGTTCTTGAGTTATTTTTAGTGTCGTTATAAAGCTTTGTAGGTTTTGTAGTGATTTTTCAATTAACATGGCTTAAAACTGATCTTAATGTTAGCTTAGGGTAGATTTAGCTTAGGCCATTTTTAATTGTTGTTTTTGATCAATTTAAGTTCTAAATAGGTTAGTACATTTAGTCCAAGTCTGGTGTAGTAGCTTTCTAGTCAAATTTTCCTTTTTTACCCATTTTTAACCCACTTTCACCCACTGAATTGCTGTCAAAAAAAAATGTGCAGACCAGAAGTGGTTTTTGATTTTTCATTTCTTTGTTTTTTATCCGTTTGCTCTAAAATTTGGTATGGTGCTTATTTAATAACATATCTATTTGATTATATTTTTATTTTATTTTTTTTTAATTTTTTTATAGCTTTTTAGAGCCCATCCAGCCCCTAAATCCTTTTTTCTGCAGCCCTTAGATAGTTTCAGCTTATTAGTGTTTTTTAGGATCTTATAACATCTTATTTTCCTTCCTTTTAGTTCCCTAGGACTCCCCTTAGTTGCATGTTGTTCTCTTCCCCCTAGTGTAGCTTATGTTAGCTTGTAGCTTAGCATTTTTCCTAGTCCCAAGTTCCTTTAGTTTCTTTAGTATTAGCTTAAGCCCAACTGATGAGAATTTGCTTTTCAAACTGCTTATACATTCTGATTTGTAAAATGTTTTAGTTAAGAAGATTGTCTATGTTCGTGAGTTTAACAAGTTTCAAAAGAAAAACTAAAAAAATAATAATTGCAAAAAAAAAATGGGTTTGTGGGAATCAAACATGGGACCTCCTGCACCCTAAGCCTCACAACACAACACAAACACCAACTGCCCTAGGGACTTCTCAGGTTTTATTGTGCAAATTTTATTTTTATAGTAGTGTTGGCCATTTAGCCTTAACAGCTTATTATAGCTTATTCTCCTGCTTTTTGACACTTTGTCTCCCACTTTTATATTTTTCTTAGAATTGTTGTAGTTTTAGTTAATCTGTAAAAAAGTTTCAAATTTTTATAATTAATTTTAGTATTTATTTTTATTTAATTAGTGTTTTAGTGTTTTTAATTCGTAATAAATAGAATTTTTATTGAAAAATTAATTTCCTTTTTTTTTCCAAAATTTTCTTTTGTCTTTTAGTGCGTTAGAAAATTATTTGTAGGCCCGTAGGATTTGCGTAGCTAAAATTTCACGTTTTTATTTGTACGTTGACGTTTATCTTAAATAAACGTCACGTTTATTTGTTTACTTCTAATTTAGGATTCCCGATACCTAATTTTGATTCCCGTAGTGTTCTAGGACTCCCCTAGTTTGCCAATTTCCTTTGGTTCCCTTTAGGTTGATTTATTTTCATTCTCGTTCGTTAATTTTCTATTTTCATTAATTTAACGTACAACAATTCCAAATAACTCTCACAACCTTTCATACAAGATTTTAATCTCGATCTTTTCACGAAACTTTCCATTCACACCTCGTTTGGGGTACGACCCGGGGAATCACTTCCCGGTCTAAACAAATATCACTTTCACAAGTTTACGAGGTAATCTTTTTCCTAAAAGGTTTACTTGTAATTCTCCACGTCTTGTTGTCTAACGATAACATTGACCTCACGTTTGTTGATATTTTTGATAAGTTGTTTTTGCACACACCAAAACCTCAACGAATCAAATGGCGCCGCTGCCGGGGAAGCTGTGTGTCGAAAGTCTCGTAAAAGGTTTTAACGATTAGTCTTGTAGAACCTTCGCAAGAAGTTATCGCTTTCAAAAACTTATAAAAACCAAAAATATTTTTCATTTGTTTCTATATATGTATTATATCTATAAAAGATTAAAAACACAAAAAGATTTTCCCGTTTTCTTTGTTTAATAAATACAACAATAAAAACAACCGCCGAAAACCAAGGCAGAACACTTCCCAACTGGGGGTGTGACCATAATAAGTTCCCAAACCAAAGATAAAAACTTGCCTTTGTATCCTTGTGAATTGGTGTACCTTTTTCAAAGAAGCCATTCACATTGTGATTATTGGTTTAAGTTCTCTGTCATTTTATGTTTTTCAAAAACTCCAAAAATATTCACCTTTACCCTCCTACCTTTTTGATTCTTTATTCCTTTGCCCTCTATCCGTTTGATTCTAACTTCTTATACTTCTCTGATGTTTAATTCTTATGGCGTCTCTCGGGTACACATGTTTTCATTGCAAAAACCCGATCGAGAACGGCTATCGTTGTTTCCGGTGTACTTGTGAGAAGTGTGGAAATTATTGTCGAGACGAAAATTGTTATTGGTGCGAATTATCCACTAAAAAGTCTCTCAATGATTCTCAAAGTTCTTCCAACTACCCTTCACAGCCCGAGATACGTGCTATTAATGACAAACCGTCAAGAATTAATCCAGACCTTTCACGATTTACGGTTCGAAGTTTATCAAGCAAACGTACTGAGCTTAAAGCGGTGACTAAAAAGAACGACTTGCCTAATCTTCACGTTTATCAAGAACAAGAACCGGGGGTCATACCGGAAGTGGTGGAAATTGCTAGCTCTAAGAGCACACCACTTGTCCCACCTCCGGATTTTTCAAAATGTTCTTCAAGACTTGATAATCATTCGGATTATTGTGTTGATTTTGTTGATTCTTTGAATGGTCCGATTCCTTCTCTAATGCAATCGCTTATTCCTTGCGTCGGTTGTGGTGAGCCGCTTTTCGGTTTACCATGTCGTTGGTGTACGTGTGAACGATGTGGTAATGATATTCAAAACGGAAGTTGTTTGTTTTGTGGTTCGAGGAATTCATTCGCTTACGATTCTAATCCGAGCTTTTGCAATAATCCACAAAACGATTTGGTTTCATATGAGCATAATCCGTGTTATCAAAATTTCAATGCTGCATCTTTTCAAAATGCACCAACTTAACAACAGTATGGTTGTGAGTATTGTGGGGGTCCGCATTTTAGCACCGATTGTCAAACTAGGAATCTTTTTCCTTGTGACAACAATTATCACGACCAACCTCCACAATACCAAACGTTTGAAACACAACCTCAGCCATTTCCTCAAGAACTTTTGCAAAATGTTATAAATACTTTAAATGATCTTAAGGATTTGGTTAACAAACCTGCTCCGGAAGAACCTCGTCCGAAGTCTTACAAAGAAATACTAGCTGAAGAAGTAGAAGAAGCAGCTAGAGTAAGATCTCGAATGCGTAATACTTTCATCTACGATGACGACGATGATGATGAGGATTCAATTCAAATGAAGGAGTATTATGAAGGTTTGTCTATTGAAAACCCATCAATCCAAAAATCGCAGGGAGAAAAGACTATGATGGAATTACTAGCAGAAGAACAAATGAAATTTGTAAAAACCATGTATGCTAGTACTTCTCAACTCCCTCAGTCTGTTGTTATCACACCAGAAGTTCACACTCACTCTCCGAACATGGGGGATGAGCCTCTTAGCACTGTTCCTGAAAAAGGAATTGGACGAATTCATAAAGTCTAGTGTTGAGAACCTTGTCCCAATCCCAGGAGAGTCAAAGGGAACTTTTGATCATATGTGTGTGATTTACCTTCCCCTCTTGAGTTTCCAAAAGATCAATTTGAGACTTTCTCAGATCTTAGCGATGGTTGTACATCTTATGGAGACATCGAGTATGTGGAGGCATCACTTCCTCATTCGGATGTTGATCCTTTTCTTGAGGAGTTCGCTGATGAACTCACTCACATCAATCCACTTCCAACGGGAAGTGACGATGATCTCTTTGACTTTGAAACCGATCTAGGAGAAATTGAAAATCTCTTATATCATGATCTGTCACTCAATTCTTATCCCAACAGTCCAATGGAGAATGTTAATCATCTTGTTTCCGAAACTTTCAAAACAACTTTCACTAATCCTCTGTTTGATTTCGAATCTGAATTCACTTTGATTTCTGATAATCCAATCTTTGATGTTCAGAACGAGGAGGATGATGAGTCTACAACGGAACAAGAGTTCACTGATTTACATCATGTGATTGATTCTCTTCACGAGGAGTTCTCCGGTGAACTCACTCATATCATAACTCCTCCGGAGTATGATTACTTGGATAACAAGAAAAACCATAGTGTGGGGGAAAAGTTCTCAATCATGAGAATTGGTATTTTGATGACAAAATTTCCCCCCCTCCCACCCAAAATGTTGTCCAATCCAAAGAGCTTAACCTATGAAATCCAAAATCAGGAAACAGAACCTGATCTTAAAGATGAAGATCTTGTCATCATGATTTTCTTTCTTTTCTTCACCTATACGGTGACTTGTCCTTTACTTCTATCATTCGGAAGTGAAGACACCATTTTTGACCCCGGCATATCCATTTATCATTCTTTTG
Source organism: Artemisia annua (assembly GCA_014162995.1). NCBI lineage: Eukaryota > Viridiplantae > Streptophyta > Magnoliopsida > Asterales > Asteraceae > Artemisia > Artemisia annua. The sequence goes on from LBNU01035314.1 coordinate 232,414, forward strand.
AGCCGGATGTATCTCATCGGTGTGGAACTTTCATTAAATTCAATGTTTTTCCAAACATCTTGAATGAAAGTCCGATGGAGATTTTCTCTTCCACTTGCTTCCCCAAGAACCAATGAATTCGGGGTCGAGTCAAGCTAGCGACTCGGTTAACAAAAACAGTAGCATGCCATGGGTTTTCACCCATGTTTCTGTCTTCTTTCTATTTTCAAAAACTAAGTGTGGGGGAATTTCCCCTGCTGTGCTTTGCTTCTTGTGTGTTGTTTGCTCTTATTTTCAAATTTCCCTTTGATCGTGATGATTGATGCGCCTGTTTTCAATCCAGCCGCCCAATATCCGATCTTGTTACTAAAGTCTATCCAGGGATATCGTTTTTAAAATCCTTTTGTGAAAAAAGATTTCGTTTCCACACTTGGCTAGTAGTATTACCTTTTTCCGTTCAAAGTTTCGGCTAAGTGCCGGTACTTTGAATATTGAGGGCAATATTCAATTCTAAGTGTGGGGGGGAAATTCTAGTCGAATTTGATCACATTTGTACCTCCTAGTCCCCTGGTAACCCCGTTTTGACCAAATTTTTTTTTTTTTTAAAGTGCTTTGCACTAACAAAATAAATGGTAATCAGTCCACCATGTCTAGCACACATAAGGACTGGCTAATCCTGGAGCAAACGGCTCTAGGTAAAGATATATCAAATCCGTTTATGGCTGACAATTTGCCAAAAATTGTATGGTATTCGACTCACCGTATCTTTCATAGTGAAGAGTTGACTAGCCCACAAGGCTATGGCTTGTGGTAAAGGCAATAGAAAACCATAATTGGTAATCAACTCACCAAGAAGATATCAAAGAGTTGGCTAGTCCAAAAGCAAACGGCTTTTGGTAAAGACGAATCAAATCCGTTGACAGCTGATGGTTTGCTAAAAATCATTTGGTTATCAATGTACCTTAGTTCATACTAAAACATTGGCTACTCCAGAAGTAATGGCTATCTGATAAAGAGACATCAAATCCATTAAATTTTCAAAACGGGTTGTTCTTAAATTCTGAATTGCTAGGGACTAGCAACTGCTTAGTGTGGGGGATTTGATATGTGCCTTTTTGCACATATCTTTTCGTCCAATTTTCGAGTCAAAACGATCAAAAACACTTCTAAATGGTCAAATAACATCACAAATATCCTTAGAGTGTGTTTTTGTGTGTTTCGGGTATAAAGGATTGAAAACAGAGCGAAAACGAGCATTTTTGGATCGACTCGATTACAGCTGCGCATTTTGGATTATCAAGACGGAGTCAAAATCAACCTCGGTATATATTTTTGAACGAGCTTGGAAAAACGAACCCAAATGCCAAATAATAATTTTTTGGGCCAACCCAACCCAGTTTAATGGGCCGGGTCAGCCCATTAGTTATTACTACAACTAATTGGGCCCTTGTTATTTACTAAACCCATAACCCCATTTAAAATCCAACCAGGTCCAATCCCACCCCTTAATAATAAAACAAACGGGTCAACAAGTCAACCCCTTCTTCCCTTTTCCTTTTGCCGCCAAAAACCAAACACAACCTCTGCCATTGCTAGACAACTTTGTNCTAGCCACCCTATACCACACCAAAGTCAATAAACCTATGTGATATATCACCTCCCCCTCCTCCACGTCCCCAATCCACAACCTCTTATTGGCATAAAAATGGAATTAAGGGCTGTGATGATTTTGAAAATATCCAAAGGCTGGGAATTGTCCAAAGAAACATAAAGTTGGATCCAGGGCTGTTTTCATTCACAAAACAAGCACAAATGAAAAAGAAGACTTAGTTTAGCTTTTAGTATAAATAGGACATTATGTAAGCCTTCTATGGCATGCTTTTTTTTATGCCTTAATTTTATGTAGTTTTAAGTTTAATCCTGTAATCTATTTTCAGATTTAATATAAGTTTTCAGTTTTCAATTTCAACTTCTGTTACTTAATTTCAGTTTCCTTTTCATTGTTGTCAAGTATTATAAGTTTTCATTTTTGCTTAAATTTTCAATCATAGCATAATCTGCCTTCACTGATTCTAGTGCTTATTTACATTTATGTTTTACTTAGAAGTACTTAATGAAGCTTATTCTACTTATGCCTTTTCAAATCTCAGCTTAAAACTGTCTGTTTCTTGTTAAAATTTCCAAAACTGCCCATAAGGGAGTGTTTGGCATTAGGCTGTTTTATGAGATTATGACATTTTTGCTCACGAAATTAACTGGAATCAGCTTTGTTTCAATTAAGTTAGTAGTTCTTGAGTTATTTTTAGTGTCGTTATAAAGCTTTGTAGGTTTTGTAGTGAATTTTCAATTAACATGGCTTAAAACTGATCTTAATGTTAGCTTAGGGTAGATTTAGCTTAGGCCATTTTTAATTGTTGTTTTTGCTCAATTTAAGTTCTAAATAGGTTAGTACATTTAGTCCAAGTCTGGTGTAGTATCTTTCTAGTCAAATTTTCCTTTTTTACCCATTTTTAACCCACTTTCACCCACTGAATTGCTGTAAAAAAAATGTGCAGACCAGAAGTGGTTTTTGATTTTTCATTTCTTTGTTTTTTATCCGTTTGCTCTAAAATTTGGTATGGTGCTTATTTAGTAACATATCAAGTTGACTATATTTTTATTTTATTTTTTTAAATTTTTTTACAGCTTTTTAGAGCCCATCCAGCAACTAAATCCTTTTTTCTGCAGCCCTTAGATAGTTTCAGCTTATTAGTGTTTTTTAGAATCTTATAACGGCTTATTTTCCTTCCTTTTAGTTCCCTAGGACTCCCCTTAGTTGCATGTTGTTCTCTTCCCCCCTAGTGTAGCTTATGTTAGCTTGTAGCTTAGCATTTTTTCTAGTCCCAAGTTCCTTTAGTTTCTTTAGTATTAGCTTAAGCCCAACTGATGAGAATTTGCTTTTCAAACTGCTTATACATTCTGATTTGTAAAATGTTTTAGTTAAGAAGATTGTCTATTTTCGTGAGTTTAACAAGTTTCAAAAGAAAAACTGAAAAAAAAAATAATTGCAAAAAAATGGGTTTGTGGGAATCGAACATGGGACCTCCTGCACCCTAAGCCTCACAACACAACACACAAACACCAACAGCCCTAGGGACTTCTCAGGTTTTATTGTGCAAATTTTATTTTTATAGTAGTGTTGGCCATTTAGCCTTAACAGCTTATTATAGCTTATTCTCCTGCTTTTTGACACTTTGTCTCCCACTTTTATATTTTTCTTAGAATTGTTGTAGTTTTAGTTAATCTGTAAAAAAGTTTCAAATTTTTATAAATAGTTTTAGTATTTATTTTTATTTAATTAGTGTTTTAGTGTTTTT